>KB686791.1:0-14417 GCA_000349165.1 Anopheles christyi
TACCGGTTGCTGAATTTTTCCGGCTCTTGTATATATTTTGAGCCAGTTTTTTTTGTCGCTGGATAATTTTGTTGCTCAAAACCCACGCTATTGATTCGTTTGGGATACTGCTTGCTAACACATGCTCGTTGCTGCAAGGTAAGCACGAGCATACCACGGTATGTACCCGCGTGGGTGCTGTGCTAAGTATCGTGCGAGTGCAAGCAAGAGAGGTATAAAGGATGGGACGAAAAAATAGAGTTTTTGCTCTGGAGTTGCTAAAAATGTAGACTGCCGGCATAAATAGAGCTAAAAGTAGAAACTTTATGTACATAAAATGAAAAGAAAAATGTGCGCGAGTCGTCAGAAGCCACGGTGAAAGCTAATAGTATAATGTTCACTTAAACTCTTTCAATAAGCCGCAGTTTGCATTCGGATGAGATTTGTATTTCACTGGGTGGAATGTTTTGAACTTAGCTCTTGAGTTTTCTTTCCACATCAACACTCGCTAGCTTCAAATTCAATAAACAAATTCAATAATTTATTTATTTATTTATGATTTCATTTTTTGTTTTGTTTTAGATGATCAATGATTGCGGTTCATAATCTTTGACATTTTATTTTCATTTCTAATACCTCATTTCGAATTGCAGTGTAAGGCAAAATACTGTATTTTTTCTTCTAATACTAGTGTGAGAAAAAACTTTACTTTTCTTCTAATACTAGTGTGAGAAATTTGTTTAAGTAGTTTTGATGGTTTGTTAGTGTGTAGTTGTATTCTCGCTTTCCCATACAACCCTCTGTTCAATGCTTCCAAATTGCTATGCGTACTATTGTAGTTGGCTTTTGCAAATTACACAACTTTAAGTGTGGTATGTTAACACATAATTTGTTTTTTACTCTTTTTCTTGGTTGTTATTCTACCTCCCGTTTAACTTATCCCCAGTGATCTTTATCACACACTTTCATTGGCCGATTTTCACATCGATTCCAACGACCAACACTTTTCACTTCAATTGTAGGCCACGATCATCGAGTCTCTGGTAAAGAATAAAATTTCCGTTACGTAAAGAATGACGACTCATTATTAACGATTACATTGCACAAAAGACGTTTCCTCTTTGGCGCTGGTGCATTCATATCGAATTAGAAGTTAGTAGCGTTAGTAAGAATGTGAATGTATGAGTTGTTTCAAACAGATGCGGTCTCGACCGTTTTGTGTTATGTTTTCAATTGTTATTATATATATCTAATGGATATAAGTAATGTCTTATTTGGTAAAGTTATTCGCTTATCTATTGTGCTTTTCTTTAGTTACTCATCATAAAAGTGTAATTTCTGCTTCCCTTGCATCTCGTTTTGTTCTACTTGCAGTTATTATTTATTGACAAGGTTCAAAATGTACATAATAAAGCTTCTCTTTTGGCGTTTTTGTTCACATTTGTTTGGTTTATAAGCTGTACAATGCGCAAAACACTTGGTTGGCATGTGGGTACGTTTTGAAGATTAGAAAATAATATTTATCATACCTTTTCCTGTTGTATTTTCTGTATTGAGTTCACGCGATGCACACAAGATACTTTGCAATGTAACACGCATTGTAAATGGCTTTTGTAAACAATATAGTTACTATTTTAAAAATAAAACTCTGCTCGTTTCTTTCTGTTACGTATGTAAATCGTAAAAAAACATTTTCATAATGACTCATAAACTGCTAAGAACTAACTATCTAAGAACAAACATAGCGCATACATTGAATGAATACTAAACTGAATCGTAACTGAACAGTGTTTAAACATATTTCGAAAAAGTGAAAGGATTTTTTTTTTGTTGCTGTTGGAAAACAGTATCTAAGTATTCGGACGGGCTGACATCTTACATAGTATAGTCATGTTAAGCGATTGTTACCTTTTCAGCTGGATTTGAAATTGAAGTTGCAGTGAAGAGAAAATACTCTTTATCAGCAAACATGTCTTCGGCATACATTTATCCAAAAACTTCTTCACACATATTAAACAAACGATCCATAAACGTTACCTCTTTCGTATAAAACTTTAGATATGAATTTGGGTTTGTGTTTGTAACTCGAAAGGAAAATTGAAGTATTCCATTATGTTACGTACATCGCGCAGATGTGCAGTAGAGTAGGAGAACTGTGTTAAAAATCGTGCATATTTACAGATATGGACGTATTTGTTTCATCTCGGAATTGTTGCACTTCTGCACCGCCTACTTCGTCTAGTACGTGCTTTGTTCGTCGCAGAAATGATAGACCAATGTTAAACTTTATTTTCTACCCTACAGTTACTGCTAAAACTTTGCTAATGTACGATAAGGTTCAACTGTACCTTTAAGCTATCTTTACCCTACTGAAACTTCGTTGAATGTATGAAATTTTGATTTATTGCAGTGCTGAAAGGACTTGCGCTCTTTTCTTTAATGTAGTGTAGTGTGTAGTGTGTAACACATTTCAAATGTGATCGCATCGTGATCACCTCATATTACTCATATTTGTTTTACTGTTGTTTTTAAAAAAGTTTGTTTCGTGCATCGCAAACCAATGACTTATTTAAATACTTAAAAAATACCCGTCTCGTTCGACAGGTGTTTTGTGTAGGTAGATAATGTTTAGAGATAAATCTAGCTTAAAATATAGTGTAAAATTAGTTAAATTTATGGTTTAAGACAAACGTATCTTTAAATAGCAGAATATTATTTAAAAAAAAACAGGACGTACTTCAAATCACATTGATCAAAATTTCTGAGATGAGCTTAGCAGGTTAGTTTGGAATTGTTTTGTTAGGTTGGAGCCTTATCAAGAACGTTGCCCAGCACAGCTGTGGCTTGAGTTTTTGTGATGGAATAATCTATTAGATAGCCTAAGATGCACCAGTTGTGAGTTCTTCGTGGAAACTGGAACGCCGTCTTTTGCTCAATAATTTCCAAAATCTGCGATCAAGTGATTTGACCTAAGAAAGAAAAAAATGAATTATATAGCGTATCGTGGCTTTCTTTGTGTCTTTCTCCTGTCTGCACGGATCAACACACGTAAAAAAAAAACAGATTGTATGAAATGTATAAGGGAAATGCAATGTTATACCGTTTCCTTTCGCGGAGAGCTCAAACGACTCGGATCAGAATGGCACGTAGTATTTTCTTCCGTACTATCCTTCGAGCTGAAAAGACCGGCAATTTGGTTTTCTGAGTTGCGTCGATACAAAAAGTTGAATCTAAAAAGGTTAAAACAAAATCACAATCAGCTAAACCGTCCCCCGATACTATTGATTTGGCTTGTTATGGACGTGCGTACAACTTGCTGGTGTGTTTCTGTGTCGCGTTGAAACTAGCTACTCGTTTCAGTTGGGTAGTGTTGTGGTTGAGTTGCGTCATGCAGTAAACTTTCTCCCGCCTCGCCAAACGTTCCAGGTCCGACAGAGTCCTTTCTTCTGTGAGCGAGAGATAGTGTGTTGGAGTTTCCGATCATCAAAGGCTGCATTATTTGCCACTAGTCGAATTTACCTCGATCCGCAGACCCAAAACTGCTCCAAGTAGCTGGGACGGTAGGCTTTCGTCGGTGCAGTATAGGAGTATCCATCTTTGAATTGTTTTGCTGATATGATGAGCTCGTTCCGTTTTTCAAAGCTTGGCTGGTCGTGGGTTCCGGCGATTCCATTGTGTTCGTTGTGCTGACGGTGGACGCTGTTGCCAACGATTGAATGTTCATGTAGCTGCTCACTCTCGTCACGATACGATTCATGATAATGTCCTTCCCGCTCATCCGATGGTATGTGGAGAGGTCGCGCCCGAGAATGGCCGTCAGGTCCGGTCCAGGACTGTAGGTGAGCAGATCTTCGTCGCCGAGAATGTCGTGATTCAGCGCCAATCGCATCTCCAGCCTTGGGCTGAGCCCGACCGGCACTTTTGCCTTGTCGGCGAAACGTGCGGTATCGCTTGCACATGGTATCTCGATGTTCGGGAGCTGAACAGATGCATAACATCTGTCAGCAACACTCCCATAGTTTTCGTCGGGAGTGGTAGTCTTGATCGTCTCGCTCTTCTCCGCCAGCGGTGTTGACGACGGAGTCGTACTTACCGAACCGGTACCGGTGGAATCGTTTAAATCCGCATAAACCGGAGGATTTTTTGCCGAAGCTTGCCCCTGCCAATTTATCGAAAGTAAATTATCCGCTAATTATAAGATTTCTACGTAATCGAACGAACGAGCGACAAACGTAGTACTTTCAGCTAGGCGAAGAAAAAAAACACACACACATACAAACACACATATGTATATTGTTAAACTGTGAAATTGGTTTAATAAAAGTTATAGGCATATCTCACACTATTGTCAACTGTCTCCAACAGTAACGTTATGATTACTTCATTATAAAAGAAAAGATGAACATGTAGTATGAGAAATCAAGAATCGATCATACCCTCGTACTTTTTGGTTTTGGTGCAAATTAATTAAGTTTTTTGTTTCATTGATTTATCACAGGAGAAATCTAAGAATAAATTAATTTAGAGAAAGTAAACCGAATATTAATTTAAAAAAAAAACACCAGCTTTAGTGCAACTTATCGAGCAGTTTATAGTAAATAAAGTAAAACATAAAGGATGCATGGAATGAAAACTTTATTTGTATCGGAAATCAAACTACTTAACGTTAAATGATGTGTTTTCTAGAAAGATTATGCTACAGACACTACCATGCTTGTGCAATGTGTGCATTAATTTGTAGTACAAATGGAATCTAAGAGAAAATTCAACGCAACAGATTACCATGCTGCTATAAACACTATAGATGTCGTACTACCCATATCCTACCTGATGATCTCGACCGCTGAGTGGTTTACTATCGTCATCTGATTCGCCGCTCTCACTGTCTTCTTCGAACAATGGCTCAAGTTTTCGTCTAATTTTTCACCCATTCATATTAATGAAATTCCCCAGGTATTTGCAGTTTCCAACCACATTTTAAGATGAATCAATAAAAGAATTTAAAAAAATCTCTATATACTATGGGTAAATTATACTATTTGATTTAATTTAATCTATTTTTACAACTAAGTCCGCTCTATTACTGATCCTATCTTTTCTAAAATGTGAAACATTAAATCTTTAATCCTCTATAAGTTATATACTCCACAAGAATTTTCACTCAGCTATGGCTAATTCACTAATCTTCGAGTACCAATCGTTTGCATACCTTGGTAGAAGTCCCCGAACAGCACTTGCTGTCATTGGAGGTGCCATCAATAGTTCGTCCATCATTAGCTCGGTGTCATCATCGCCTGTATATGACGAAGATGACTTGGTTGGGGACTGTTGAGCAAAACAAAAGTTTATGAAAGAGAGAAGAAAACGTTTAAATATGATTTAAATTCAAATAGTGCACACTTGATGATTTGTATCGTGATGGTCTTGTACTACAAAGTAGCTGCAAATATTAATGGAAATCAATGGAAATAAATATTACTACAGGGTTTCCCAAAGAATTTTGATTCTTTAAATTCGCTTTAGAGTAGGACACGTTCATCCCGAAATAACCTAATAACCTAGCAACGTGATTTAATCAGGTTACTAGGTTCGTTCCGTCCTGATAAGGAGCGGGTTTTTGAAACGGCTTCAAAGACGTGGTACAGCTTATTTTCCATCAACGTACCAAGCGGTGAAAACGAACTCAAATTCATTATTGCACGTCAACTTAGTTTGCAAAATAAGAAAACTGTAGTTTTCATTTAACTTTTTAACTTTTGCAAGTTTTTCCACGAACAATGTCAAAGAAACAACACATAGCGAGAAGCTATGCTCACACAATAAGTATTTCATACTTATTATTTAATTATAATTTTACGTGTGAATGAACGGTTTCTCGATATATTTTTCTTAAAATAACTACACTCACGGAATGGGTTTGTTCAATGCTTCCGAAAATCTGCATATCGTCATTTTCGCCGCCACTGGTTGGAGTTCCCCAAACTTCCTCGCCAGAGGTTGCCGATGTTTCGCCTTCGAATGCTTCCTCCTCGTCGGCTGCACTGCTTGCCGCATGCTCACCGACCGATCGTTTTTCTCGGCTTTTTTCCCAATCATTATCGTCAGCCTCCGCTTCTTCCGTGCTGTTGTCCCGTCGACCAAGGTAGCGATCTATGAAGGCGCGAGACTCCTCAATAAAGTTTCCAGCTCTAGCCGTCCAATTTAAAAACGTTTGCGTGTTATTGTCATATACCTCTTTAGTAACAATTTTAATGTCTGAAAATGTGAGAAAATAAGTTCATAATCATCTTAAAAGGGACGAACAAATTGCACATACCACTCTCCGAATCTTCCTCCGAGGAGTACGTTTTGTTATCGTCTGTATCCTCCGAAGGTACCCGTTCTAGGCTCGATATTGTACCATAACGCTTCAAACCAGGGTTCAAAGCACGATACGGTGGCTCCACTATTTCATCTTCCGGTGAATTGTCTGGAGAGTATTCATCGCTAAGAGCTGCCTCAGTATTTTGTGTCACGCTTAAAGTACTGGGAACACACTGAAGATGACTACTCTCAATGGTGGTTGTCCACGGCGACATGGGCTTTCGTATACTTGCCGCATTTCCCAAGGCGTCTGGTGTCGGTGGCATCACAGCAATAGTTGGTAATGCTTCAAAAGGATCTAAATGTACTAAGGACGCTGCTGGGTTTATCTGTGCCAGACCAATCAATCCCATCAATGACCATGCAGTGTCATCGTTCTCGTTATTGTTGTTTTCTATTTTGTTTACATCACGATTGCAATGCTCCTCAACCTGTTGCTCCTTTAACGTTGGATTGTTGAAAGAGAACCCATTTATTTTGTTTGTATTTTGTTTTACATGCTGGATGCTGACGTTTCTGGAACTGGTATCACACACGCTTTCTAATATTTTTACTCGCTCGTGCAGCAGCTCGTCAGGACTGACGGTACTTTTTTCGAAATCTTTTGGCGTACACTTGCAATGGCATGGTGTTTGGCACATTGTTTTGTAGTTGCCGTTTATCGTAGTTTGATTGTGTCTATTGCTTCTGGCTGTATGTGTTACGGGCATCCCGTTCGGTTGCTGTTTCCTGGAGCCACCGTTTTCAGCTAGCATCTCATGATCAGACCATGCAGCTTCCTGCCTGCCTTTCATGGTTAACGTGCTTGACGAGGATATGCTAGATATCGAGTTCGGACTTTTATCCAGACTGCTTCCTGTTGTAGAATTCGACATGCAGCAACGATTTGATGAAGTGCTATGACTGTGTTGTACCGTCAAAGAGTTACTACTTGGTGAGTTTAAGCGGCTTTTACAGTTCTTGAGACACTGTCGGCACATTGAAATTGTGTCCAATTTATTACTTAACGGACTGGATCGTACTGTTATCTGTGTCAAAAAAAAAAAAGTAGCAATGTAGACATTAATAATCAAACATCAGATAATTGAAATTATTTTTTCTAAAATTAATGTACATGCAAAGAAACACGAATTACTTTTAATATTTTCTCATCGTAGAATATATTTTTTTTTCCAGAAAACAAAAGAAAAAATCTAAAATTCCTTATTTCTATAGATAGAACACGCTTGATATGAAAATCATGAACATCATCACGTCACTATTAAACCCGGATCTTGTACCTTAACAAATAATAATAATGCATACGTTTTGTTTGCGAATGAAGAGCGACAGCATATTTAACACTACAGATTTACATACATTTTTCTGTTACCTACGTATATAACACAATTTGAAAAAAAAAAAAACAAAGGCTCCATTCTTTCCGATGTTTTAGAGATGAAATTCATTGAGAGATGTAAATAGCTTGCCATACTAACCTGACTGTCGGATGTCGTACTTTTTGAAACACTCTTATTATCATCCTCATCCTCACACGCCGAATTGTCGTCAGCTGGAGGTTGGTCGGTGGTGGTGTTATTTTTTATCATTGTTTCGTTACTGGTGCCATTGCATTGGGAAGCGGATCTGTAAGGGCTTCCATCAGAATCGACCAGGTTTAGTTCTTTGGACCGGCTCGTCACTTGTTCAATCGACCAGTCTTCTACCAATTGCTCGGGATCGGAATCTATAGGATCGGATTCGATGATCTGTTTATTCAGCTGCCCTTTCATCCATTGCGCCAAATGGAGCGCACTGCCCTGCGGTACGCCGGTTTTATTGAGCTTTCTACACTTCTCATCGATAAGCTCTTCAACTTGCTTCGGAACTTTGCTGACACCTGACTGAGTTTGTATTGCGTCATTTAAACAGGATGCATCGAAGAAAGCCATGAGTTATATGAGATAGCGTAAACAAAATATGAAAGAGAGAAAAAGAGACATACAAATTAAATCAACTTTATACGTAATTAAGTAACCATATCAACAAAAAAAAACCTCCAAGGTAAATAAAAGTGCTCTAAGGCCTGTCCACCATACAGAGTAACCGTGCATGAAATGTTAATACACATACATCTTTTTAAATCTCTACGATTCTCTTCCTCGTTTCAAAGCACGATCATGCGTTAGGGTATAATGTTCGTAATAAGCATAATAGGCTATATTTTGTTTACTGCGACAACAACGAAAGTCCAAAAAAATCAATTTTGTTGGAAAAATTTAACGCTTGTTACGGTTGCTACGTTCTACTAATTGCTCAACGGCTTTTATAAGAAACAGGATGTCTGAATATCCGCCTATATGAATAGCGTTACATTAATAACTAATTACTTTTTCGATTTGTTCACTCGTATTGTTGTCTCGTATTGATAATGAAACAAAATTAAATGTGATTTAATTTATCAATAACAAAATCAACGAATCGATTTCCTTCAGATTCCGCTTCCCGAGTTTCAATTTTTTTTGTCGCATACTTTTTACATATCTTGAATTTTCATGCCATTTTGCGCATGCCGTTTATATTTTATTTTTTTTTTTTTTGTCAATGGTATTGAACGGATTGAATTAAGAAAAGGCTCTGCAAAGGCAGGTTCATGTACATGGAATGAAACTAACAAGCGTTTAATTTTTCGAACACAATTGTTTTTATTTTCTTCGTTTTTTAAGGGAGACCATTTTATTCTAATGCATGTACTAGCCTGTGGAGTATTGGTTATGAGTACCATACTTATTTTAAAATTATTCTTAAATCATAAGTATCCTATGCACAAGCATCGGATTTTTTTTGTATTTTGGCATACAGTTTAATAGTGTTGGTGGATTTCTGTCCCTATCATCATTATCTATCCCTTGAAATTGTGCTAACGCAGGGCGATTTCGAGTAATTACTATCATTGACTTTACAGTAATATTGCGCAAACATGGTTTAAATGTACATTTTTACTTGATTATACATTATTTCTATTCTGTGTCACATGTATAACGAATTGAATACGGTGAATTGTTTATATTCTGTGCATAGATCTTGATGGCGTTTTCTTTATCATATTAGTTCTTAAACATTTTCATTCCTTGTGTGCAAATTTAAGACATGAACCGCTAATTTGTAGTGTTGGTATACAGTTTTGGGACGTTTTCGAATTCATCAATTTGTTTATATTTATTATCTTATACTCAATAATGTAACGCACCTTTAACAGTATTGCAAACTGCAATTCAAAAACAAAGTGTTTTCGAAAACACTTTAACATAGTTAATAAATATGTTTGCAGCAGTGCCACAAATATTCAAACCATCAATTAGTAGTAAGCAAGCCTAAAACAGTAAATGTTTGGACAGACATCTTCAAACCTGGGCTCAAATCTAGACTGACTAGCCTCTAACAAGAAAAGTTGACTGATCATTAAATGATTAATTATTTTACATTGAAAAGTTAAAGTAACTTAACATTTTTATTATTCAACTTTCGTGTACAAACATACTATTGAATACTATACTATATTTTGTTACAGAACAAGGTATTCAAATTTTAACTTTAAAATCATTCACCAAACTTATCTGTAAAACACACAAACGTGTTAATTCTGATCTTATAAAGTTTTAAATTTTAATATAATATTTGGTGCATATTATTGATCGGCCGACCGAAATGCTGATTTTAAATCACCAATAATTGTAGCAACACTCACATTTATATTCCTGATACCTGAGATTTTTATGCTACAACCTAAACGATATCAAATCCATTTTCTTGTGCCAGTCCTGCAAGCTTAATGTATATTTTAATTTTAACAGTGTAATGACACTTTCGATCGCAATGTATCGTTTAATTTTTTATTTCGAACATTTACTGCTGCATGCTTGCCGTGGAAACTCTTTAAAACAGCATATGAAAATGTGTAAATCTTGGGACGTATTTCATGAATAATTAAATATTTATATTTACACTTGATTCCAAAATCAACAATTTTTCGGGACATTTTAGAACTGGGAATTGTTTGTCATTTGTTAGATTAATTTATCGTAAATGAAGTCGTGTGTGTTGATGATATTTGCATCATCATCATTTCACTTACCGTACTTATTGCATGTTCAGAATCAATCCCCTCTTAAACCAACACTACCAATGTACAAAGGTCGATCTTCGCATAGGGCATCTCGTTCTGATTCTCCTTTCGATCTTTGGTAATAGCAGCAATATTCATTGAAAACTAAATCATTCTGTTTTGACTACAAATCCAGCAAATTTGGTGGGGTAGGTTGCGTAGGAAGCATACCAAATGGATCATCATCATCGCCAAGAAATTCTGTTTCAGTAACATCATTGCCAAACGATGGATCACAGTTCACCTGATGAAAATCCAGGTCAAGCTCAAGCAAGTCCCAGGATCCGCCGTATCCGCTGGCCAGAAGATATTTGCTACAATCAGCAGCTGTGTTTCTCTGACCAGCCTCAATCGGTGATACATTGACGCTGGGTGGAATAATCATTTCTTTAAAATCGTTCGAAAAAGAATCGGACATCTTATTTGAGGATGATGGCGATACGTTTGGTGGTGGTGTCTCCGGGGTTGGGATGTAATCATCGTCCATTGCAACCGAATGTACGTCTGTATCCGACTCGTCCGCATTATCGATAAAAGATCGTCCTACAGAGCTGAGGCTGAACTCAACAACTGATCGCATGTTATCCCGTGAGCCTCGTGAAAAGCTGTGCAATATGCGTTCTCTTGTCGAGAGGGAATCGCATCCTCCCGGAAACTTTCGAATACTCTCGGTAGTGTTGAATGTAACGCTGTTTTGCAAATCCTCATTGGACACGTCCTTTGACGCTCCTCCGATGTCCGTGTGATGCAGGTAGTTTTGATTCATATCATCAGTATTACATACGGATACGTTTGATTTGTTTCTAGCGACTGCATGTAAAGCGGAATCGTTCACTGGGTTGCGATTTGTACCATGGTGAAGTAATATCAACTCGGGCAATTCGGATATTGAATCCTGCACCGTTGTTAACGATCTATAACTACGACTATCTACTGGATTATTTCGCGCACTAAGTGAAGAAAGTTTTCTGCCACTACTTAAACCTATTCCACCTAGTACTGTTGTGGCTGCATTGTGAAAGCTTGCATTGCTAACGTTACTATTATTATGACAATACGTTGCTAATGGCAATGAACTTAAGGAACACACCTGTTGGTTTTTCAGATGAATGCTGTCCATGGATGACATCTTTACCGAAGCCGTCGATGTAGCTGGCGCTCCAATGTCGGAGATTGGTACAAATGACTGTAGAATATCTGGTGAGTCTAGCGGACTACTCATGGGGGTTGAGCCAAGTGTCGCATTTACTAAAAAGCTGCAATTAAAATATACGCATTAGACGAAGAAACGATTTTACTTTGTAGATATCGTGTACTCACATTTGCCTGGTGAGCAAGTTCTGCCATACTGCTTTCAGTTCTGTCGAAGGGGCTCGGAGGATAATGTATCGCTTTTTTGAATTTTTTTTCGGTGTCCGTGTTAGGTCAGGTGCACAATGTACCGTAGGACTTTCAATCTGTCTGCCATTGGGGTCTATAGTAATGCGAAATTCTGTACCTGTCGGCATGGAACAGATGATTTAAAGAGCTAAGTATTTTACTTCATTTAAATAGGCGAAAGGTAGTCACATGTGAGTTTCATCAAAGTGAAGTATAAATGATAAGTCTGAAATCGTCAAATCTATCTGTTCTATCTGTTTTTAAGTTAGAATATATGCCAGCATTAAAAGTAAAGCAGCCATACAAAATGCATTCTTTGTTATACAAAAGTTTAGTGAATACTTACTCTTTTTGCGAATATTAAAACAGGAATCAGTTATCGTGGAAAGTGTGATAGGTTCCTCCGTGATAAACAGCACACGGTCTCGACTAACTTTTGCAAACAATAAAATATCACTAAACAGCAGTGTCCAGTAGGGTTTAACTGAGCGACCCTCGACACGAGACAGATCTCCACCTGTTGAAAATGGTTTTAAAAAAAAAAGGTAACAATACAATTTTTGCAATCAGCATCATTTGACGCACCAAAAATCCATTGACGTCCGTGTGATGCCAGTTGAAATGGTTTACATTTTGTAAACACCATCCTTGCTTCTAGATCCTGCAGCGTCAATAGCGGACGACCTTCTCCGATTGGCTCCATGAGACCTCCACCAACGGTTATTTCGCGGTATGCGATCTGTAAATCAATAATATTTTAATAAAGCTTCATCCTTTGCCCATGCCATGTACGCAGCGAACACACTTACCTGTAATTCACTTATGATGCTATGGAAATTATTATGCTCTTCGCTATCTACACGACAATGGGACGCTATCATTTGCACTAATTTTAAAATTTCCCTAAAATGCTGCAGCGGTCGATGTATGAATGTAGTTAGATCTGGACGTTTCCTTGGTACCGGTGGCTCCGTAATGAATTTCATAAAATCACAGTTTGAATTTCTTGACTTATTGACCTGTCGAGTATAGCGGGGCATAATTATAATATCATATGGAATGGAAAGAAACAAAAAAAAAAGGCACCCTACCAACACACAATCAGCTTTCTTCAGTCCATTGCAATATTTCCTGTAAGCTGCACATAGTGCTGTACTTTTTGATAAATAAACGCGGGAAGCAAAATGAATTTGTGGTTCGGTCTCATCCTGAATAATTTGCTCCAGAATATCTTCTGATATTCGCGACAACTATCAAGTGAAAAATCAAAGAAAGTAACAAGTTAGGGCCTCGTTTTGGCCTACCGACATCTAATATATCAAACTAACCTCGTCAATGTTTTGAAACAAAATTTTGTGATCATTCGGTGAGATTAAGTCTTTTCGTTCGCGTAGTGGATTGACAAATCGCTCGATACCGAAATTAATGGCATTAATAAAGTGCTGCTCACGGCTGATCAGCTGGTAGAGGAACTTTCTGCGATGATCGTCAGGGAATTGTTGGACAATTGACTGAAAAATTAAGATGCATTTATTAGGTATATGAACGGTAGTGAAATTATTATATTAAATGCTATTCAAAGTCTACTTCTTGGATCATGTATCTATTGGTTTGCTGATTTACTGCTTAAGTTATATATTTCAACCCATACGCCTAGACCCCTTTCTAACAATTTATATGTTTGTTAGCATTTTATAAAGCCATATATAACATAGGCTAGCCAAAAGCCCCAGTTTACGTGGACACGTGGAAACTATTCATTTGTTATGAGACCAATACATATATGGAATTAATTCAACCAAAATTCACACGAAAATAAAACATGCATCAAAAATTACTATGAAGAAATAGTATCGCAACATAGGACTATACAAATACAACCATATCCTACAACACCATTGATCGTTATCGTTTGGTTTCTTGAACGAGTTGTGCAATACTATATACCACTTTGTTTGTTTAATATTAGGCAAAAAAAGTACGTAAAATTAATTTGCATTTATTTTTATCACTGTATTGTTTCATTCTAATGCTTTTGAAACATTTTATTCTACGATGTGTATGTGTCGTTTATGTTTGTTTTTTTTTTTTTCATTTGAGTACAAACACTTCTTTGTTAACGATCGGGGTAAGGCGATTAATCATACAATCGCTGTTATTGAAATGCCTCATTTTATAACATAATAGGACATTTGTTTAGTGTGTTGTTTCCATACACTCTGTAAATAGGCTAACCGGAATGGATTTTCGTATATAACCCGCAAACTTCTTTACAGAGGTACTCAGTTCAAACTAACTTTGTTTCCTTGTACCCGAAGATCGTTACTTCCGACGGTTACCTTATCAACCATAACAATCGGACCAAACGAACGGACTTAGGAAACATGCGACTAACTTTTACATTGATCTTGCTAGGAATTTGTGTTCCACTGCAAGCCAAACCTCAACTGCTTGGAGGTGGTGGTTTACTAGGAACGGGAATTGGTGCTACTACTGGTTTGCTTGGAACTGGATTGCTTGGAACAGCAACTACCAGTGGCCTGCTCGGAAC
>KB686802.1:0-14396 GCA_000349165.1 Anopheles christyi
GGTACATCTTTGATTATGATTATATGAAGCTTAAGCTTTAATAAACATAGAAGATTACAATCTGCTCCAGAAAGAAAGAAGAAGAAGAAGAAGAAGAAGGAAGGGGATTCAATTTATGACTCAAGAGTTTGGTTGCAAACATTTTCTTATCTTTATAAACTAAACAGTTTGAAACATAACTATAATGAAACATGAAAAATAAAAAACTATATACGGATTCAATTAAAATTGATGGGTAAGGGTAATTGGAAAGCCTAGGATTCCTTTTCAGGAAAATGAACTTCGGCACACACTTTGTCACAGTTGGTATGGCAAACGATTTCACTTTCCATAGTCCCCTTTAAACGAACCCAAAATCAATAAATGGCATGTTTTTTTTCATTAATTTTTCAACAACACTGTTTTTTTTCGTTGATTTAAAGCCTGACATGATTTTTTTGTAACATTTTCCTTGGCTTTTATACATTTAATTTATTGCACATTTGGTTGAATGAATGGAAGCAAACCGGCTTTATTTAAACAAAAAATGTACACACACAATGAAGTTTTTCACTTCACAGCATGATCGTGATGCAGTAACATACGATATTGCTTCCGGAAAAAAGGGGTTAAGCGATTACTGTAACAGTCGTCATCGCTAGAAGGGAAAATGAAAAGAGAAGCTGAGCAATGTCCGGCTTCCGGAGCTTTCCACTTGTTTGAGCACTGCAGATGGAACACTGCGTACTAAAATCGGTGTTCAGATAGGTTTTTGAACCGTGAGGTTGAAGTCTTTTTCTGTTGCGTTTGCGTTGAAAGTATTTCAGAGCACATTCAACATGTGACATTTTCTATGGGAGCTGGACCAAGTGCAGCAAAGTGAACGATGAATCCTGATTGATTAGCTTAAAAAGCGTTCAGGTGGTCGATGACATACGATTTAAGAAAGGCTTATTGCATGCTTCCCCCAGCAACTGTAGAATGAAGGACAATCACTGTAGAAATAACTGAGAGTATACTTTCAAAAACATGAATTTCCTTCATGATGAAAGCGACCGCTCATTGTTCAATATAGCACTAACAAAAAGAGCAGGAAGACCGGATGACGAACGCAGTGTTTAAGCAGTTGTCCAGTTGGAACGAGACTCAAATGTCGCACGCACACAACGATGTTTACAAAAATAGGGGGTAAATGAGAGGGATTGGACGGTAGCTGAACTTGCAAGTTTTTAAGCATTCGACACGCACTACTCCCGCTCCATGAGTGTGAATGAACCGACGAACCACGCTATCGTTGCGACATACTGAGCATCGGAGAAACACAATCTTTAGTTTAGTTTACACTACAAGCGTTAGTTTAATTGGCGCATTGTAATGCAAATAGAACAATAAATCCCGTTCTGGGTTGATAATAAATTATGCTAATAACATGGAAAATATGTTTTAATACAGCGCAGACAACAACTGTTGGTCTATTTTCAGTTCCGACATCCGGGGGGAAACAATGGCCGTTCGTTTGGTTTCACCCATCATGAATGGTAAGATCGAATTCGATCGCACCCAGCTTTTTGGTAGAGTGCGACACTTCCTACGCATATCGTTCCATGGTGTTTAATGCGACTGTGGAACCGTATTGCACCATTGCTTTTAATCCTCTTTACGCCACAGTTCCGGCGGGTAAGTTCTGATATACAGCATCTTTGCTCGAGCTCGTAATAGAATACGTTGAAGGTCGCTCGTTTAACGGCCCATTACGATGAAAGGTTTGTATCGAGAATCATCGAATATATCAATCACTATCACTAGGGTATCAATACTTGTGAAGCAACACTTACGAGAGAGCGACGAAAGGCCAGAGATAAAGAGAATGAATTCTCTCAAAACATTTCCAACAAACATGTACACGAGATAGTCTCCAAAAGAGAAACCTCCATGAGCCTCCGATAACGGTAAACAGAAGCCTCTTGTACTGTGGGTAGGAGAACGACACGAAGGAACGAAAGTAAAGGTCGGATATCTATCTAGTTTTCCCCCTTTTTTGCTTCGGTCCGGTGTAACTGATCGTCGAGTCAGCGTGTTTTCCAGACTTTCTCAAGCTCTTACTGGCTGAAGTCGGCTTTTTTTGTGAGCAGTAAATGGGATAAAATAAAATAATGTATCTAATATTGACAGTAGCGCGCTCAAAACTTTTCTGAAAATTCAACCTTATCTCATTCCATACGATCATACGCACAATATAACACACTTCCCTGCCGATGATCACCCAAACGAAACTGGTTAAGAAACACTGCATCATACTTCCCCATTTTACTTCCCACCGTGTGCCGGGGAACCAGCGGTTAAATTTTTATTTGCCAAGTCGACGGCGAACCTTGAGCAACGCATTTCTCTCTTCCGCTCTGTGGTTCGTTGCTGACGGTCAGTCCGCGGTGCACGTCGCTCACATGAGGCTGAGACAGAGACCACCAAGGGCATTTGGAAAACGACTAGCCAGATCCGTAAGGAATAAGCTGACTGGTTAAAGAAGGTATACTACAGTCACATTAACAGTGGAAACGTGGAAGTCGAAAGACTTTGCGTGAAGAGTGTGTACGGTACTGTGGTTAGATTTTTATGCAGGTGCGTGTGCATATTTCCCCAACTCTGTATGTGTGTGCGAATGTTTGTATATGTGTGCGTGCTTCAAATGTTTCCCCCCGCTACGCGTTCCCGTGCGCATGAAGATAAGCAAGTTGGTGGGAAGAATACGCGAGGTAGCAGGTAGCGCACGATCAGCTAGTGAAACAGTTCGGTTTCAAATAGCCCACCAGTGGTTTTGCCACCTATCTCAATTGCTTGTTGAAAGCAAACTCCCACCGAGTAAGCTTGCGTGCACGGAAAAGAGAAAGATATATAAGGAAAGCAAGAAAGAGAGATAGAGAGAGAGAGTGAGAGAGTGAGAGAGTGAGCGTGAGACAGCGAGAGAGCGCGAGCAACTCTTGACAATGGTCGGTAACTGGCACCGTTAGTTAGTGAATTCGTCGCGCGGAAAACTCGCATTCTTCTGGCAGTTGGAAAACGACGTGTGGAAAACAGCTCGTTTTTGGTCGTGACAGTAGGGTCCACGTATGCATAAAGCCCGCGGCGGTACAAATAATTGGTTGAGCGAACGGGATACCGCGGTAAAGTGTGCGCGCGGCAACCGCGTTCTCACATCTTTTCCATCTAGTGTTCACTGTCAACCGTGCTGTCAAATAGTTGCTGTTTCGGGGAAATTAAAAAAATTCACCCCTTTTTGACGCATCCCGGAGATCGTTCCGTGTTCCCCCGCAGCAGAGGAACCCGAAACCATTCGTGTAGCACCATTCCATGTGGGCAAAGTATAGTTTCTGGCCGTTTTCGATCGCTGGTACGTTGGTTTGTGTTATCTTTGCTTTTTTATTTGCTTTTATCGGCATCGCGAGTCATCGGTTTGCACATCGGTTTGCAAGGAAGAAGGAAGGGTAACCTTCTGTAAAGTGTCACAACAGTATGTGGTGTGGTCGTTATGGAATGCCCCTATGTCGGTACCATTCATTGTGTATAGTGTACAGCGAGTTGCAAGTTTATCAGATAATGGAATGGTGGGGGCGCTCGATAAGAAAAGTCATGTGTGGGCGGCGTGTGTAGTATATACTAAACGTTCTCAGAAACTACAGGCCGGAAAAGCACCCTCTGGTTTTGTATGTGCGATAGAGGGGAAAAGAGCTTTCTGCACACTGCATTGCGTACATAGTTTAACTGGTTTAACTAGTGATGATCTCCTGGGAGGTGAATTGAACTAAACTTCACATTTGTACATTGGTTGGTGTTGGCATTACTGCGCAAGAAAGCAACAACAGCCACAGCGCCACCTGAGTTCCTGTTTCTTGTGATGTGTGCAAATATCTGCCGACGCAAAGGCCCAAATTGCTGTTCTTGTTTGCATTGGCAGTTGAGCATAGATTTTGTTCATACGTAAATACTTTCGATAATGTCGTATGCGTGTGTTTGTTTGTTTGTTTGTGTATGATCTATCCGTATCAGTATTGTTGAGTGTTCTACAATATTTTCTGTATCTTTTCTTTTTCTCTTTTTTAAACAAACCTTCTCGCAATCTCCTACGATTCCTTTTCCTTTAAATCCTTTTTCCTATGCCGCACTAAAAAGGGAAATTCCACTGACGCAGCTAACCTATTGACAACCTCCAAAAATCCCCATCCATTCCATTAACAAATTATTTTTGGTAGCAATAACACATTCCGGACCAACTTATTGGTCAACTGCGTGGAAGCAGCATTCTAATTCTAATTTCTAACTTCAACAGAAAAATCCCCTTCTAAATCTTCCTCGTTTCGAGCCGAAGACTTGTGTTTTCCCCCTTGTGGAGTGGTTTATAGTGATAGTTTCCCGGTTGTTTTGTGCTCTTCCGGTTCCGGTGTTCCTTGGTACAAAAATTACTCCAAAACCCTTCCCATCCTTTCCATTCTAACCTTGTTTATATCGGGTGCGTGTTTTATCCGCTGCAAAGGTGGAAACACACAAATACCTAAAACGTGTGAAAAGTGCCTGAAGAGCATATTTCTTCTATCACTTATTTAATACCAACTACCGACCACCGACTACCGCCACGATGCCGTTGTTCAATAAGAAAAGCACCAAAATATCCAATCCTTCGCCACCGATGACCAAGGATCCGCATGCGTACCACGATAACAACAACTACAAAAACCCTCCGATCCCAACAGCGCCCACGATCCACCACGACAGCATGACCAGCGGTGGCCATGGTGAGTCGACCGTCACCAAGCCGCAGCTGGTATTCAATTGCCAGCTGGCACACGGTAGTCCGACCGGCTTCATAACCGGGTTTGCTAGTGTCAAGGAGCTCTACCAGAAGATTGCTGAGTGTTACGATTTTCCAATGGATGAGGTAAGTGTCGTTCAAGTTGTGGCAAAGTTGTTTCGCAAAGCACACAGCAGCGCACAACAATGATAAATAGCAATTGGAATTGTATTTAGCATCCCTTGCAAGTATTATTTCTCTCATGCTAGTAGAAACATTATCTTATCTTGCAATGGACACATCCAACGAGATAATTCGTGTGCGAATTACCTTTGTTTTGCGTTAGCCTGTTACTAGCATTGCTCATTCGAGTCACCACTGCCATGTACTTGAAGCAGACGTTGACACAAAATGGCTAGCAGTCGATAATGAGCGATGTTAGTCCCTTCTGAGGACGGATTATGAGTGCACTTTAGACGGAAAGCTTGTCTTAAATTTACCCGTGATTGTTTGAAGTTAGCTATATATGCCTCTTCTACAAGGGCACATGGATGACGTTCAGCAAATGATTGGTCATTGAAAGAACTACTCATTGAAAGGTTTCCATGGAAGTGATATTGCTAAATGGAATGAATACTGTAGTTTTATATAATTAATTTTACAAGTTTTTAAGATTCTAGGACAGTTGTAAGCTTATCGTACATCGCTTCCTCATTTTAACTGCCTAGGTTGCCATTAATCCAGATTATGTTATATGCTTCCTCAAGTCCAAACACTACTGAACCTCGGAACTAGCGTTTTGGGAAGGGAAAGGCGTTCATACTCTATAAAACGTAAATAATTGAGCACAAACATTGAGGCAAACACAAAACAGTACATAAGCCACTCGGTATTGAGTACAGTTGGTTGTGTGTTTTACGTTAAAAAGTTGAATTTAGTGTGCCTTAAAAATAGGAAAAAGGGAAAATTATATTGCAATTTAGAGATTACCAACAAAAGGATTCCTGATGATGTGCCGTTGGGAGAGGTGGAAATAAGGAAATTAAAAAAGATAAAAAAAAAGATGTATCAGCGAAACCCGGATTCGGGCTCTGTTTCGATTCCCCGTTGGGAGCCAAAAATGGGTCAATGTGAAACGAACCACTATCGCCGCCTGTTTTGATGAGTTTGCTTATGCCGCCTTTATCCGCATTTCGCCGCCCCCGGAACAGCAGAATGGAGGCGCGTGGCAGGCAACCTGTTTCGACATCGTCTCTCAGATTCGGCTGTGTGTTTTTGACAGAGCAAGAGGGAATATTAGTTTATATTTCTCTGGAATTCATTAAATTGAGGTCACAGGTTGTTCATCATTAGCGGGTTGAAAATAGGCTTTCAGGAGGGAAATGGGAAGTACGGCAAATAAAAACGGAATAAAGAACACCGATCTTAACGCAATCGAATCGATCTTTAAGATGCTCTCGATTGGACTTTGCCCAGCCGCCACTCTTATTGTGTAACGCTCATTGTACATTAGAAGAGTCCGTTGCTTGACCGACATATTTCAACGTGTGAACCATTATTATGACAGCATTTAAGTTGTGCTTTCGACTACTATTGGCTATTGTACGGAATTGAAGCAATTCAGCAGGTGTTTCACGTATGTGTTGTAGTGAAGCACATAAACTCAATTATTTACAATCATCGCCATATTTAATACGGGATGGCATACATTTCCCTTTATTTTCGCCCAATACAGGAAAAAAGGGAACTGCTACCGAAGGAGTGTTAGTCGGCTTTTGATGCATTTTTCCTTGTAATTGAGGACAGTAGTAGCGGGAACTGTGCACACCTTGATGTAACAGTGCGGAACGTGTGAATTAAATCGCTAACACTGTTAAAAGCACATAAGAGGCGGAAAGTGTTTCCTTGCGGAGCGGAGATAAATGGTGATGGTGAATCATGGGAGCGGAGATAAATGGTGATAAATGGGCTCGTTTATCTTTGGCGGAAAACAATTCCAAACAAGATGTTCGGGGTGACGTTTAATGTATCAAGATGTACGCTGCGATTGGTGAGATTAAACATTTTATCATTGATATGAAAACCATGTTTGCCTTTAACCGGTGCAAATTATGTATTGTTCTAATTAAACCACCCAAAATGCATCTCGTAGATTTGCTTCCGGTAGCTTAGTCTCGAAAACTCTGCAATCCTTTCTCCTGCAATCGGGTTGTCTGCTTGAGGTGAAAGTACACCAAACACAGATAATTGGCAATTAATTCCTCCACGATCGCATCTTTAGTGGATAAGGTACATGTAGATGGCGGAAGCGACTTTGGCTAAATAGGCTTTCCATCGTTCGCCTTTGATTGCAGATTCAATCTCCGCTGAATGGTCCGAAAAGGATCGAGGATACATAGATAGCCAGTGGAGAAAAATTACAAGTAACTCCCGTTAGCTCTTCGGCTATGGGTGTGTGTAAGAGTGTGTGTATTTTCGGTGCATCTGTCCTCATTGTAACGGCGAAAAGCGAAATGGGCAAGATAAATAGAAAAAGTTGGTGAAGAAAAGAGAAGATGAAAACTGTCCCAACGATGGGGCGATATCTGACACCGGTTTTCAATTTCTAGTTTCCAGTTTTCGCTTCCAGTTACCATGTTTCGTTTCGCTTTCCATGGTTCACTCTAAAACGGTCCAGCAACAGCTTGTCTTAGACTGCAACAAAGTGCGAATGGACAACTAACTGTGTACGGTGGTAGAAATTTGATCCCAAGTGAAATTAGCAAAGTGGCTCGACCCTAGCGACGGCTAACGACTTTCTCCTGCTCCGTTCCGGAAGAAAAGGCCGATCGGGAGAAGATCATGCTGTATCCGTTGAGTTCATGCGTTCAAGTTAGAGGCATGAATAAAGCAAAGATCACGGAAACATATTTCCTATAGTTTAGCTGCATTCGGATGACGACAAACAATTGACTTATGTTGACTGCATCATTCCATCTTGAGGGGCATGATAGCTTATGGCTCTATGCACTTTTATTGGAGCATGGGTAGGATTGGCCACAACCCTTATCCTCCGAAACTAGACTACAGCCAGTTGCGGTCGCTAAACTGATGGAACCGCGAGAGAACACAATGTAAAACCAGCTATGTTCAAATGCATTCCCCAGCAGTTTTGTTTACCGTTACAGTTAGTCTGTTCGAGAGGTAAGCATGGGCAGTTTACTTTCTTCCTTCTTCTTCTCCACAACACAATATCAGCAAAACAAAAGCAGCAGCAAAAACCACTTGTATTTGTGGCCTACGAGCGAACGTGCTTAAGGCAGCATGTGTGGAGGGGCCATCCCTAACAATGCGTGGGGATTTTCGAAGCATTTGCATACTGTTGCAGGCGGCTTTAGGTGTGTAGTGTCATGTTTGAGTTGATTTTTTGTGGATCGGAGTGCACATGCACTTCTCTATGATGGGATATACTGAGACCGATCGTACACTTTATTTATTGGTATTTCTTGTTGCTTGCAGCTCAGAACAATCTCGCTAAGCTATATAAGCGTTAAATTAAATTACACAAACTGCAACATTCATACATACAG
Source organism: Anopheles christyi (assembly GCA_000349165.1). NCBI lineage: Eukaryota > Metazoa > Arthropoda > Insecta > Diptera > Culicidae > Anopheles > Anopheles christyi. The sequence continues at coordinate 8,332 of KB686802.1, forward strand.
CTTGATAGCAAACTTGCATAAGTTGGGCGTCTTTCAAACGCTTACAACCGGTGTGCCATGTGGCTTCATCGTGAAAGGTTGCACTCCTCTGTTTTTCACTGGCAAGGTCTCGTTAGGTTCAATTCAATTAGAAAGTAACTTCATACGTTCGTTTCTACCGGTTTCTACTGAAACAGCAGCTTACCGCCCGAAAGGTAGGCCTCATTCCAGAGCCTACCAACTAGTGATGATGTGATGGTCAGCAACCTTTTCATCGTGTATTATGTGGGGCTTCACTAGGAATATAAGTCTGCGTGTTTGTTTTTTGTTTGTTTTTCCTCCCTCACTCGTTTCGTTCCTCCTAGCGATGAACGCTAACTAAATAATGAGCAAATAATGTTTCCAATATAAAGTAAATTAAGTATGAGAGGGCAAAAATAGCTGATGCGATCGCAGCATAGAATAATCATCGTGTTGTTTGATTCATGCCATAGACGGAAAAACGAAAGAAGATAAAACATAACAGTGCAATAAAAATGCACCTCGGAAAAAGGGATGCGATTTATGCCTCTCTGGCTGTGCACATTATGTGGAAGAAAGAGTTCCGTTTATGATGTTTAATGATGGGAATTCTCTAAAAAAGAGTTATCTTAATAAACCATCAATAAAGTCCCAATCTAATTGATTGTTCGTTTAGATGCAAAAGCAAAATAATCCCTTTACAAATGATGATGTAAACCCATGGCCAATTGTAGACTACGCTCCACGTAGTTACCAAAAAACCCTAGGATAGGAATCACGCTCTGTTTGGCACGGTCTGGCCTGATCTGATGAATGTCAGGTCCACGAGTCTCTCTCGCTACAGAAAGCCCTCGAACGAGAGAGTAACACCACCGTCATAGTGATTGCAAGCTGCGATCCGTCTAGGATGGTTCCGCACAGTTGGATCAACTTCCGCTTACTCAAAACATGCACACTAATAAACACCTCTGACCATGTATCTGAGGAGTTCGAAGCTGGGGATGAACAAGAAAATGTGAGGAAGGTATTTGATGTGCAGTGAACACAGCACAAAGTTTAACGCACGCGTTGAAAATCGATCCCACCAAAGCCATAGTGATGATAATATTCGTTGTTGTGGAAATTTATCGATGGAAAACTTTCCAGGCCAATTATGGATCATGTGCTATTTTGGGTGGGGATGGCAGGGGTCCAAAGTGCATCGAGACGTAACGCAATGCAGCACGATAGTGACGTTCGGATGGCATGTTAGGGTTAAATATGGCTTTTTTTTACACCATATCAAGACAGTGCGTCATTGCAGTGTATTGCCAATAGTCAATTTTTTCAAATAAGAAGGGCAGTACGAAAAGATCGTTTTCACGTGGTGCTTTGAAAAGCTTTCTGGCCTTTTTTCTCGACGGCTGATAAGACAGGGATGGCGAATAAACTAAAGTACCGTTACCCGAACAGTCGATCGATCAATACGAAGTTACATATTCCAAAACAAACTCCTCCGTATACCGAGACCCGTAAAGTAATCCGATGCGTAATTTACAGAAACAACAAGCAAAACCATGAAAAGCCTTTTAGCAAAGATGCGTGTGTAACCAAAACACAAAGGCAGGAGATACACCCCTTGGGGAGAGGAAAGAATGTTGGAAGTGTGGAAATGCTTGAAAATTGGATAGAAAGCTAAAATGCCGAACCGAAACGGATGAGGAAATTCCGAATCACACCAGCACAATCAGCATGAGAGGAGGTCAGTGGGAAGTAATGTCGGCCAATCCATCGACGTAAGGCGTAGATGGAACTCGTGATGAATTTTCATCTACCATACCGGTCCTCCATCACCATCACAGTAATAATAGTAATAAAAAATTACGCTGCTCACGTCAGCGATTTTGGATTAATTTTCACGAGGAGGATTGAGCTGGCGCCATGAGAAAACAGGGACAGAGAGCTGGGAGAAAGAGAAAACATTAGCAAACAACAAAATGTATACTTTTGACATTTCTGGCGTGTTGCGGGTTTTTGCCGTTGTTGGTCCAATGGGTCAAATTTCCCCTCGTCTTACCGGCGCGTTGGCCTAGAGTCATACATTTCCGCGAAAAGCGCAAGATGCACGAGAGCGCTGAGTTGATGATCCTCACAATTTTGTGAGTGCGTCGCTCAGTATGCACGATCACCATGATAAAGCAAAACTGCAGTCGTTGCCTCGGTGTGGATCTTGCGAGACACGTTTGTGATAGATATTTGTCAGTTTGATTTACTGCTTGTAGCTTTGATAGTGAGTATGATAATTCCGTTACCTTCTGTGTTTATGATAGCGAATGCAGACCTGTGTCGTGGCTTGGTCATTAGATCGATCGATATTTATCGTAGCTTTATGATTGTGTTGAAGAAAAGCAATGATTGTTCGTTAGAGGCCCCATAAAAGATATTTCCTTCTTAAGTCTATCATTTATGTCGCTTAATAGTTTTTCTTGTTCTATCACACAATTTTAAGATTCTGTTCTGCACGCTGAACTCGCACAAAGTCGACATGAGCAACCTGCTGGGCGGACAGATCGGGCTGAACGATTTTATTTTCGCACACAAAAAGGGCCGCCCTAAGGAGGTGGAAATCGTCAAGTCGGAGGACGCTCTCGGTCTCACGATCACGGACAACGGTGCAGGTTACGCATTCATCAAGCGCATTAAAAGTGGCAGCGTTATTGATCGCATTCCCCACATACAGGTAGAGTTATAACGGCAGAATAATGAATAACGCCGCGAGCATTGAGATTTTTATGATTTCTGTTGATTCCCTTCTCCCTCCGTCTCGCAGATTGGTGATCACATCGAGAAGCTAGACGGGATCAATGTGGTTGGCAAGCGCCACTATGAGGTAGCCCGAATGTTGAAAGATATTCCCACCGGCTCCACGTTTACCATCCGTCTGGTGGAACCGATGAAGAGCGGATTCCAGGGAATCGCCCCACGCAAGGGTACGGCCGGCAGCAAACCAGGCAAGCAGGGATATGGCAGTGGCAAGGAGACGCTGCGGTTTAAGGCCAACGGAAACGCAGCCATCGAAGATGAGGTACATTGAAGAGCAAAGCCTCTGTGTGTAACAACCATGCGACCATCAGTGTTAACATTTTTCCTTTTTTTCGCACTTCGCTATTGTTGTTTCAGCACGACGACGCTACGCAAAGTGGAATTGATGCCATTAACTCACTGCTCGACTCCTTCATGGGAATCAACGATAGCGAGCTAGCCACACAAGTGAGTAGCCGAGTAGAGTGTACGTCTAGGCGAGCCTGTTGTAATGAAAGTGTGTGACTCTGCGTGTATTACAGATCTGGGAACTAGGTAACAATAAAATCAACTCGATGGACTTTGCGGAAGCGATCGATGCATCAGACCTGGAGGCATTTGGTTTCACGGATGATTTCATCATCGAGCTGTGGGGTGCTATCACGGATGCACGTCACGGTCGATACAAAAGATAAACGAAGATTCAGACGCATGGTTACGGTGGTAGAAAGATCCTGCTAGAGCTGATAATAGGAGCATTTACAAGGGAACGAAGGCAGCAATCGATTACACGTGAGGCGCTCATGAAATGTGATGTGTTTTAAACTACTACTACTTTTACTATTAATAATAATAATACCACTACAGGGTTTTTCGGCCCATCTAATTATGTTAGCACAATTTCTGGACTATTTGGCACGGGATGTGAAAATTTTGTCGCGCTCGAGCATAGTTTCACCTTTCTGAACCCTGTGGTTTGAAGCGGATTCTATGGCAACCTAAGTAAAATGTTCAGTTCAGAAGTTTGTTCGTAACGTTATCCATTTTACATTATTTTATTACGAAAATAGCATGATTTCTGACTTGAAGATTTTTGAACATTCTGCCAAAATTTTCACATTCCGTGCCAGAGAGTCCAGAAATGGTGCAAACAGTATCAGATGGGCCGATAAACCCTGAAATATGCCCTACTATCGCTAGCGTTTCCGATTGGAGTGGATGGTACGATTCGTCGTAGCCCTTCCAGACGGTATTGATATCGATAAGCGACAGATAGATACGAGACTCGTGATAGAGGCAACGGTGTAAGCGATACCGCTATACCGACTGATTCGACGCGCCAAGTGTGACCGATGCATTCCCAACACGTTCCTCTATTTAAGAGGGCTCCCTTGTAAGCACATTGGATATGGATTCAAAATTACGGCCCACAATTACCACTAACATTCCTCTCAACTTCCCAACATCCATATTCTTTCGAATATAGGCGGAACAAATTAAAGCCAGACGCATGAACCTTATGTTGCCTAGAGGTTTTAAATTGTTTATACGAAGTGCTAGTGTTTGAAAAGTATGTAAAATGCACGATGCATAGTATTTTGTCTGTAGGTTTTTTTCGCTAGGCGTAAAGAGGAACTGAGATGGGCAACAGGTCAACAAAGGAGGGATGATTACACTCTCATATGATAAGCGCGAGTGGATGAAAAAATATTTTAGCAAAACAGATCCGTATGAAACATGATAGAATGCAAATAAATATTTACTCATAAGGTGGTAAAGTAACTCTTTGCGTAAAATGTGTCATTTGTGCGTATGTTTTAAACACTATTGCTGAAAATTGCATTATGATGACAGTAAGTTTAGTTTTGCACGTTACTGACTATTACGCACGGACGATTGTGATGGCCACGCGAAGATAGGGCCGTTGTGGTGCAACACCATACGGGTAGCAGAATTTTCCCAACGCTTCTATAAACCTTTAATTTACACTCTGCGTTATTAGGAATAATGTTTTTACCTTGTTATAATGTTATAATAAAAATATGAGGAACAATATTTTTGCTGTAACAATTTATCCTTTGCTGTGATTAGGTTCGGCTTTTACTTTTTTAATACATGGAAAGATTTTCGATTGTTTTTTAATAATTCCGCTATGAATAAAGCAACTATCATAAGAATTCACGCAAGGTCCGTAGACAACCCCTCCCAGGCGGGTTTTCGAAGCGACTGGTTCGCTGCATTTTCCATCCATACTCTTCAAGGCTCGAGTGTTGTTGCCATTATCGATGCCTATGAGGATGCGAGGCCCGGTGTGGGCGTAGTTAAAAGACTGTTCCGGAAGGGCAAGCTTTTTGACGTAGTTCGTGTAGCGAATGCGACTTGCTTCGACCCGATATGCGTACTGATAGCCTCACGGAATCTTTTTCTTCGCTTGTCACGTCTCCTGTCCATTGTAGACACAGCGGTTGCGGTGTCCCGGCAACTCCGAGCTCCTATAGTAGTCCGTACTCCACAAGCGTGGATGTAGAGCCATTGTACATTTTGAGGCTTCACAAAACCTTTTTTGGCTCAATCAAGGGATTGATCGAGACCGATACCTACGCCCAGGCTTCACCACTGTTTCTTACGAAAGAGAAAATCCGAGACGTACACACGTGATCTTTGTTTGAGATCTAAATAGCAAGTTTTTTTTTTCTTTTATTTTATAGAGGCTTTGAACTTTTTGGCTACATTCGCCTCTTTGTAAATAGTAAGTGTTTATTACAAATTCAAACTCTAACTTATATTCTATGTTATTTTCTACGCGACCCCGATTATCCGGGTTTTTTTTCCTTATCTTGCCTGGTTCGCTCGTCTCTTTCTTTTTGTGCGACGACCTATGTTGTAAACATCCACCAGGCTTGTACTTTTTACCGCGATCCTTTTCGATGCTCGTTTTGCTGTTTGATTTGTGTATATGAATTTATGTTTATGTTTGCCGGTGTTGTTCTGGATGTTCTAAGCATGTTCTGGCCTCATTTTTTAATGTTTGCTCTTGAGTTTCAGTTAGTTATGAGCAAGGAATATTTTATTTATTTTTTATTTTTATTTTTATTTATTGCCAGCACATGTTTTATACTGTGCTATTTGAGCAGACGTGTTTAGTTCGGTACGATATTTTCTACTCAGTGCGAACGGTTATTTCAACAGGTTATGGGTCCAGTCGCCTAAAAAGTATTGTGTTACCCTGAAGTTGTGAGTTTTTGCAAATTATTCCAAGGGAATCTTGTACGAGCGTACGTGCG
>KB686813.1:0-14390 GCA_000349165.1 Anopheles christyi
TCCTTTTGCGCGTAACGTGAGAATTTTTCGAAATCAAACTGAAAAACGCGAATTAATAAAGATGCAATTTTGCTGGATTATTGAAGGCGTGATACAAAATAAAAAGAACTACATATATTAAATCCTGGAGCAAACTCAGAGCTCTCACTTCCAAGAGGAGAGGGCTCCCTGTGGCTCTTCCGATCCTTACACAACACTAGTTGTAATTCAGTTCAACACGAGATTCACTATTTAATTTCTTTTTCTTACAACTTCGTGTTCAACAAATACCTCCAGTTTGTGTATTTAAATTTAGTTGAACGTATAAGTGCTCCAGGTAAATATGTGCAAGACAGAAAATTAATAAATAAATCCACATCTACAATCAATTTATTTCAATAATAACTTAAGTACGTCCTAAAAGAGATACAGTCTGAATTCACTGACTGAACTTCTACTGCATGATAACTATTGAATTAATGATTTTTAATTCGCACCGTGTTTTGAGTAACATAAATCATATTAAGGCATGATAATTTTAATATTTTTTCAAAAACCGGTATGAAAAGGAAGTTGTGATTTAAAGTACTCGATAGAATTTGTCAAAATAAAGATCAGTAAACTTTAAGGCGAAATGTAACGGAGGTTAACCTCCTAGTGTATAGTCTCCATCCAAAGGTATACTTTAAAACTCTGATTTTTTGTGTCCTAATAACAGAAAGACTTCTGTTATTCTGAATGTCAGCCTATCTCATCAACCCAAAGAAGAAAGATTTCTCGCTTGTTCTGTAGTTTGTCTTCTACTTGCATTCCCCTACGATCCTTTTTTTGTGTAACTCTGGACACTCAGTTTTTGATGTTATATATTTACGGACTATGAACAAGCGCATGGTTAAACCCACCGTATCGTCGATACTTGTATTCCATACATTGCTTAAATACGGGATAAAATTACTTTTAACGGAGCATTTCCCGTCAAGCTTGTTAGCCTTTCTCTTGTGCTGTTTGTGTGATACGCACTTGAGCAACTGAGATGAAATAGCCGGTGAGATGAATGTTGTACGTAGCACCGAATAAATCAGCCCAACCCGAGCACTATGGAAGGTACAAGAAGTTGAACATAGCTGTTCATTTAAATAAGGGATAATTAAATATTTCTTGCTAAACGGTGGCTTTCGCTCCTCACATGCAATCAACGTATGTTGTTTGAGAAACTTGTCTTCTGCCGAGGCCTCCTGACAGAAGGGAGAGGCACGAAGTGGCAGACACGATTATATGCCGCTTTTATTCTTAAGAAACATGTTGTCAATGACCAGGGATAACTTGATTACCAGCATAGATGGCCTAAATAAAAGGTTTTCTTTGAAAACCTGCTTTTGAAAAATGGTTACCGAATGTAGTAGTATTCCTCTTCATGGCAAAATTAAACAGAAACGTAATATTTTGCTAAAAAATGATTTAAAAAAAGGGAAAAGGTCGAAAATAATTTAAGTTAATCCACACAATATATCAATAGTGTATAATAACGATAAAGGTAAATTCGATAAATTTGTTTTATAATCATTGGCAATAAACACACAACGGTGAAACACAACGGTAAACTTTGTAAGCAGGTTAGATTGTTCTTTTTAAAAAGTGTAGGAACTTTACTGTGTACTCCTTTAGTTTAAGTGGCGTACAATGAAATGCGAAATAATACGTGCAGATGCATACATTTGCATCACACCACCAGAGAGAATATGTTACTGTTCAGTCAGTTGATTTTGTTGCCTGGGTAGAATAAATACAAGAACGTGTGAACGAATACTTCAACTTCAGAACTTCAAAAAATACTCATAAAAAATGAAATCGTATATGTATGATGTATCATTATGATTTTGTTAGCATTTCAATATTATTGATTGCGATTGAATGCGGCCTTATGTGCCAAAAGAGCATGCATGTATCAGCATGTGGAATATGTATGTGCATTACTCATATTTCTCGCGGTATGTAACTAGCTGTAACATTAAATGTAGAGGATATCGAATGAACTTTGTTGTTGCCTGTGTGGTGCTACCTGCTATACGATATTTTCACACAAATAAATCTTATGGATGTTGATCTTTAATAGTTAAAAATAACAGATTCCAACACAGAGTGGCATATCTTTATGTATGTCTAACATAATATCAAAGCTCTATTGCTGTTCGATCGTTTAAGATAAATTGATTAAAGCGAGTTTTCTCGCCCAGTCATTCGATGACACTAATCCAATAATGTCTTTATCAGGTGTCGTTAGCGTCGTACATTTTTCATTCTCTACATTAGAGTGGCGATGTTTTGAAACGAGCTTCAAATAAGCTTGCTGTATAAAATGAAAACAGAAATGAGAGATAACATTGGAAACGGCTTTCGATTCAAACAGGTTTTAGGTTTCTCATGGAAGATCATAAATTGCGGTATTGGGATATCTAACAATACGCAGTTTTAGTGACGAAAGTTGAATAAGTATGCCAACAAAGCATAGAGATCTGCATATATGTTTTTCGAGAAACTTAGCAGCTTTACGATTGTCTTGCAAATGAATCCCAAACCAGCTATCTGTTTGGGCTTAGTATTTTTTTGTTTTGTTTTTACTTTTACTTTACTTGACACTCAAATAAACATAATCTAATTTCATTTATTTTGTATGATACAATCCCAGTTACAGGTTAGGAACAAGTTACATACATGTTCAACAGAAGATAACAGTATGTGGTGGTTTAGAAACAATTATTGCGTTGTATATCAGTATATAAAATCAGACTACAAAGATAAACCGTAGATTGCGTAGATAAACCGTCTTTGTACTTGACAACATTTAAATTGTGTAGAATACAAATACGAACGCATATGAGTTAGTCTGATGGTTCTACATCAGACATGCAGTCTCATGATGTGTGGCATTCAACTACAGGCATGCGTTGGTTTGATTAAATAAAGTATTGTCAAATCTAATCTTGTGCTACTTCAGCTTTATTGCACGTTGTGCAGAAATACTTGACGTCCAACAGTAACGAAGTGTCGCAAAACAAATTTCATTGATTAAATCATGTGTATGCGACAAATAGTAGATGGCTTGGCAGAATAAATATGAATAAACTAAACTCTTTTACAGTGCTTCTGATAGTTGCTCATGCACCATCACATTCATGCAATGATATTTATTCAATTTATGTAGAGCGTTTGAGATTTTGGCATCACTTCATCATAAAGCTCTGATAGTTTTATCGTTAAATCAGAAATTTGCAAATTAGCTGTCAAACTTATAATATATATCAGGTTAGTTTTATGAACAAAATATTTTTTTGCTTATTTAGCTTAAACTTACTTTTTCGATATGCCGGAAAAATATGCTTATCGACAGATTCTAGTTACAAAATCAAAGAAATGATTTGATACCCATTTCCCTAAAAAAAAAGAAGGAAAAGTTTTTAGTTTCCAGCCCCTCATACAAAAAGTGGCTTTTTAATTTAGTTTGTACATTTATAATATGATTATAAATAGAAATGCTGACAAACTCCGCTCGACGCAGAATTCACGCGGTTTGGAAATATCATACCCGCGCATATGAGAATCTCTGGTCGTTAGGTAGTTTTTGATGAGATTGTAGAAAACAAAAAAGATATATTTTTCAAAATATTTGTCCAAAATGAATAATTCATAATATATAAATGATGGAATTCATTGTATTCTTGAGTCAAATTCTATGCTCCGAAGAACTTGGAATCGCATAAGGCAGACAATTGATTGAACGAATCAACCAGGTTGAGCGAGGCATGCCTTTATTCAAGTTGCTTTCTACATTCAGAAAAGAAACAGTTCGCTAATCGTTTTTGCTGTAGCAAGCGATTGGATATGTATGAGTGAGTAAATATATTTTCGTAGGTAATCGTTTCCAAAAACTGAGGTACAGGAAGCTCGTTTCGTCAAACACAGTAGTGCATGGTGCTGATAAGATAAACCGGAGCCCAACCAAAGCGAAATCAAATCGACCACGTTGCGTTCAACCGGCTAGCGGGACCGTGCAAGAACGTAGCAATGGTCTAAACGATACGACACCATCACTTGCCTTACGTATTCGTATGGTAAAAGAAGAGGTCTATGGATTGATAATCGATCCAAATAGAAAGATAAGACTCATGGAAAAGTTGTCGTATTTTGTTGATCGCATAGCACCTGGATGTAGCTGTAGGTAGCTGGTAAATAGCAGACGGTTGTTCCTACTGTAGGTAGGAACGGTAGTTTGGGCCGTAGTTACCGGTGCATGGTTCAGTATGCTAAGAAAGGTAACGATTGAACAATCGTTTTCAGCGTACACATTCGAGGTTTCACCTACATGCTTACCACTATCACTTACAACGATATGGTTGTGGAGGCAAGGGATGGTAAAGAGTGATATTTTATTGTGCATGATTTATGGATTGCGGATTAAAGTTGATCGATTTGTTGATTATTTGCTCGCGCGAGTGGACGGTCTCTTATCCATTCCCCCTAGTGATACGTTTACCTATGGTGGCGCATAGCGTATATTACAAGCGGCGAGCGATGCAGTAGAATCAACTCACACCTATTTATCCGTGAATGCCATAATTTGTGGGGACGAAGGTAGGATTTAAAATTTATGGCAGAGCTTTTTCGCATGACCAATGGCATTAGCGGTATTTGAATACTTTGCCCCGGAAGCCAGGACGTATCGAAACGTGATGTTAGTATCGAGCTGTCGAGCACGGAGTGATTAGTTCAAATAGGCAATTTGAAACTTATCTTTAATGCGGCATAATCCAGCATGAATAGATTGATAGATTCGCATGGGTTTTGGGAGAAAAACTGATCGTATTCTGGATCGAATGACGCTATTTTACGACGTTGATATTTTATCCTCACCTGTTGCATCAGAAATGTTTGTACGACTGTTACACTTTGTGAGGGTCAGTTCAGAGACTCTCCATAATATCGAATATGTAAGATATAAACATGTTTGCTAATCCCGAGTAGTGTGCAATCAGCTTGAGGCATAGTGTACACTACTCCACCGATGTGTAAAGTATGCTTGATCTCTACAATTCTCACTGTCACATAAACGTCACGACGCGTTATTTATGTACCGAAACACTCAATTAAGTTTAATTTAAAAATAACCGAAATATCACCGCACGGACGTGTGCTCCATGCACGGACGAACGCATACATCAGTTGTTACGACTGATACGAGCGACAAATGCTTTCGCCAAACGGAACCTCCTTTTACTGGGAATTAAGCGATGTTTGTTACTATAAAAATATATAATTTTATTGACTGAACGTAGTTTTCAGCATAAACGTTGTTGATCTTCTTCTTGCTTGGCGTAAACGACCTACGAGGTCATGCCGGCCTTATACAGGCTTTCTAGACTTATTTTTACCACGTAGCCGGATAGTTAGGCTACGGGGGGACAGTCCGAATGAGAATTGAACTACGTCCGGCCTTTACAGGAGTCGGCGCGTCATCCATTAGACCACCGGGCTGCCCCCTTGTTGACTTGTTGATCTAATCGTTTCAAATAAAATAGACAATAGCAGTACTAAGTTTGAATTAGATTTAGCATTTTTCCAACCAAACTAACAGAGCAGTAGTTGCTGACGTGATTGCATTACTACAATTGAATTTACATTTTACCTCGCAAGGCGCGGAATTGGATAGATTTCTATAAGGTCAAATGTGGCTCGATTCCCTTATTGGACCATTCCTCCGTAGCAATCATCTGCCATCTGATTATATCATAAAATAAGGACAGTGATATGTGATAAAATAAATAATACCTAAAGTCACACAGGCCTGGTGGTAATTGCGTAGGCCTGTCATAAAGCCCGACGTTGTTCAAATCCCGTTCGGACTACCTACCTCCTCCCCTCGCAGGACTATCCTGCTATGAGTACAATAAGCCTAACACAGTAGTGGCTTGTTGTGCCAACCAAGAAGAAGAAAGTCTCACAGATGCTTTTTTCAGCCATATTGATACATAAGTCTTAGGTAGCATAGGTGTGGTTTTTGTATAATTGTCAATCACCAGATTTGAATGTGATTATAGATTCAAAAGCTGGAAGCCAAACAACACCCCCGACAATATTACTAAAAACATATTAAAAAAAAAATTCTTAATGAACGACCTGGCCAGGCCGTATTGCTTACAATATAGTTTTTGAACATACATGTTTAAAAAAATGTTTCGGGAGTTATCGACGAGAGAAGTCAATAGATGGATGAAAAAATCAAGTGTCCAACTTAAAGCAGTGTTAAATCAATATATTAATGGCAGTATAGTATAACAGATTAAATTTCAATTTTCGTGGAATAATTGGAAAATATCGCTTATAACAGAACATGTAAAAAGAAAAAAGGCATATTAAATGAGCTATTAAACCATGTCACCGTCACACAAACAAACTGTTTGATGGCAAAGACATGTGAAGAGCATGTGTATCTCGGATACAACGTAGAAGAAAAAAAGCAATAGTCCTCGTGGGTATTGACTTCCAAATTGAAGTGAGGGACTTTTCCACTTCATAGTCATAATCGACACTGCTTGAGGTGCTCGAAATGACTCGAGCAAAAGAAAGATGATCCGAGTGAACGAAGCGATAGGGTTGTATTTGCAATGTTGAGGCATGACGTATGTAAGTTGCACCAGTGATGCCATAACGTTCGTTATCCAAAATTTAAGAACATTAATAGACCCAACGTAGAAACGATTTGTAACGTAATCCATATGGTGCTTCAGCAAGATCAAATGCTGTGGTGTGTTGTGTGGTTTGGAGTCTTCGTAACATGTGCTCTTAGCGCTGGTCATTTTGTCGAGTAGGTTTTAAAAGCTTCTTGAATGGTTTTTGGTTTTCTGATTTGACAGGCAAGATGTTGAATGCAAAAACAAAACGTAAAAAATACGACTAATATTGGCATCCTGCTGTAAGCCATTTCAAGTAGGGTAGCTCAATGGTGTGCTGTCAAATTGATTGGTTCGATGGCTTTTTGAAAAGCCCTGTAGTCATCATTTTGAGTTTGGTAAGTAATAATCGTTCATAGTCAAATATCAGCATAAGGAATAACTGTTTTCAGTTACCATCTTTTTATACAAAAATGCTCTATAAATAAAAAAAACGGATTATTTCAATGTTGAATGCATTTTTGCACAAATGACGAGAAACAAAAAAGCGCGGGAGAGTGTAACAGATGTAACAGATCAAACCGAGAATGTTTGATAGTTGGGTGACAGTTCGATTAAAAAGCAAGCCTTTGGTTGTAATAACCAATTTATAAACAAATCACAAAAATCTCATAACCAGTTAAATTCATTAGCTGGAAGGCAATCGAAGTTCAATTCATGAGTTCAGACTGTATTTCAGATTGGTTGTGAATCAACATTCTTCGACATAAACATAATCATAATCATCGATAATCCACATACAATTTATGTGTTAACTGCCATTCAAGGAACAAATCTTTAACCTTAGACGTATTGAAAGTAAAAAAAATGTAATCAAAAATCCATTTCCTGTCCCAAATTTCAATGCATCCTACCGCCATGTTTCCCACCTTTATTCACACATATTGATTACCTGTGCTTCCATCAAACAGGGTGATGAATTATACGTCGAAAGTAAACAATAAATCAATAACCTATGACAGATTGTGCCGCGCTATTCGTTATCAGTAGTAAGTTGGTTTTGTTTTGGGTTCGTTTTAACCTCCTTCCTTTTATATGGGAAATTTATGGAAAAAACGTATATACTTGATTGAGTTAAATTAATTATTGTAACAAAAACATCACTTTTAACACATTTAAGATTCTTTTGTAATTTAACCTAGATAAAGTATAAATGATGAAAGTATTGTTTGTGTTTAGTATTGCCAAGTGCCTAAATTTCGTATATTTGGTAATAACATATAACTTATTATTTCACGCCCTTAAAAAACTTTTTAATTTTGTCACACTTCCGACAGAACAAGGAAAGATTATTTATTATTATTATTATTATTATTTGTATTATTATTATCACTATTATTAGGATTTTTATTATTTATTGGAACGTCTAACGAATACAAATAATATTGCTAGACAATATTATTAATACAAAGCAATAATACAAAGAATTGCCCGATTGGTGATTAAATGAATGTTGCGTGTGTGATTGATTGAACTTTACGATAGGTGACGCTTTACCTCAGCCATACACGATTAGTTTATGGTATAATGAATAATAGTTTATTCTTTTTTGGCTCAATAGTTCTAGTCGGTCAAGGCCTGCCACTAATCACCTTGGTTATCTGTGACTATGGTAGGGGGGTCTCGGTCCATATGAGAATTGAACCTATGACGGGTATGTTTTTAGGTCGTACGACTCAAGGACTATTTTACGGGAACGGCTAAACGCGTGATAGATGGTGATAGAAAAAAAGTATTTAGTACTTTGTTGTTGTTGATTGATTATTTTTGCAAATTCCGCAAGTTCGTACAACATTGTTTTTGTTTTTAATTATCTGACTTGTATTTTCATTCACAAACACTTTACAGTGCCAATAGGCAGCTGTGGATCTGAATATAACGTTTATACGACATTATTTATTGCTTGGCAAAACACAGTAATCTTGCATTTTACAGTGATATTTCATTCGTTTGGTTTATCATACGTACATCATTACACCTTCCTATAGAGAGGATCTTTTAATGTCTTTCGAAGGTGTTTTAGCATTACCGAACAAGATTGTTGTAAATGTCGCGAGAGCGATACCATACGCAGGCCAACCAAAGAAAATAAAAACAAACAAGTTTTTTCCGCGCACAGCATGTTTTGTTGCAAGAAACAGGTTGGCGTCGAACCAGATGAAGCCATAAATCGACAAAAGCAGGGAAGACGTGAAGGTGCAGGTCCATTTGATTACGACCTAAGGCATTTGTTTGAAAGAATTGTATATTATTTGTTCATGTCTCTAGTTTAAGTTGACTAAATATCGTGTCTACCCTTTTTTAGTTTCATTTGTTCAATCATTGTTTGATCATCATTAACATTAGAATCAATATTTTAATTACAAATAATGAAAAGCCGTACCCTTACAATATTGTAAATTAACTATAGCAGAAGCAAAACACTACAGGTTATCAGTTACACGTTTTGGTACCGAGTAGCCAAGAAATGTTAATCCATAGTTGAAAGACATGTGATGCATGGAACGTACCGTAAATTGCTATTCATTTAATTGAGGAGTAATACGGCAATCGAAGTTGTGGATATGTTTCATTTCAGGAGGCGAATAGTTCACCATAGTGATTGTTTCATGGGCTCAATTCTCATATGG
The DNA here is from genome assembly GCA_000349165.1 of Anopheles christyi. Classification (NCBI taxonomy): domain Eukaryota; kingdom Metazoa; phylum Arthropoda; class Insecta; order Diptera; family Culicidae; genus Anopheles; species Anopheles christyi. Next base: position 9,335 of record KB686813.1, read on the forward strand.
ACCGCGTTCTACAAACGTAGGACTGAATAACTGACTGACTTGTTGAGCCAGAGAAGAAGATGTTTGATGTATTTGAAAACACTCTGTTAAATGGTCTTGAATTGTTGTATACATTATTTCTTACTTCTTACTGAAAAACCTATCCCATGTATGTGCTATCCCCAGGCAAACCATTGGTCAAAGATAATAACTAGTTTACCAAATTGTCAAACTATTGGCATCTCTTCACATGATAACTTGTTGTTCATTAAAGAACCAGTCCAACGAGGTTCAGTATCTAAAATGGGCATAGTTGTTCACGTCTGGACAATCTCCGTTTTAAAAAGTAGTATCAATTAATGAAGGATACAGTGCCATCGTCCATTACGTTATTGCATTAAACATTTTTCACTTATTTGGAGCACTTCCTTCGTTGTATTGCATTTCATCAAAGGAATAGTTGAAAGGTTCGACAAAAGGAGCTTATTGCCGCAACCAGTTTTGATGGAAAAACGCGCCAAGTGAGCCCAGTAATTTCTTTCAACCGGGTCTCAATTTGCTACATGTATCATCAATATCAATCCTAATATGAAAAGTGTTGAACCTGTATTTTTTCTAGAACGATCAATCTCATTTATGGACATTGGTTTGACGTGTTAGCGGATATTTTTATATATGTATTCGAATATTCCATAACATGAAATGTAGAATGAATAAATAAAATGATCATCGTAACCTGTAGCTGTATGGACCGGTAACCGGTATTGGCAAAATTTCGTATTGAAACTGATTGATACATTAGATTTACCCAGGTCTATCCCTAATCGAGGTTTGAGTGGTAATACACACATAATATTTATTACAAAATCTGATTTATTTAATGATCAAAAGGATGAAGTTAATTTGTTATTTACGCGTGTCCTTATGTGTCTTCTCTACTCGCTTATTCAGAGCAGAAAGCAATACATTAACGTTTTTTTGCTCCTTCTGCGGCATAGCCTCTTAATTAATGTTTTTTTTTTTTTTCAGAATAGCTAGCTGTGATTTTAATTACTTGTGATTAAATTGTTATGAAGATTTGATATTGAAATAGAGGGAACGATTTGTATCACAACGGCCTTTTTCGCGTCGCCAAACACACGCATACGAGCTACAAATATAAACATGCAAAAATCACAGGTACAGTTTCAAGAATGATTGCTAAATGAGTTTATGTATAAAAGTATTTATTATTACCGTTTGTTGTGGTATAATCATACATGCCATTTTAATTGCACCTCGTTAAAGTAGATAGGTTTCTGTGTCTGTCTTATTGAACAAGTGAAGTTGTAGATTATTTTCTTTCAAGTTATTAGGAAAGACGTGAAAATATGTGTAATCATCGAGTCGCTTTCTAGCACTGCTAAATGCATGTTGAAATGTCCCATTTTGTTGATTTTTGTGTTTATAATTGTAAGTGTTAAATTTTAAATATTGTGTATTGATTATACTCTTATAATATAATATTGTTTTTGGATTAGTTGTTAAAAAATATTCATATTTGACACACGTACACATTCGTTGTTCTGTCATTCCATTAAAATGTCTAAGATGCATTTCTTCAAACTCATTGGATGACTTCATAGTTAAAAAAAATTATAAAGAAAAATAGAAAAATAGTTCATATAAATGTAAATGGCAGGGTTGGCAACCTAGCCATGTCACAAGGACGTGCTCATCCGTGAGCATGCCACCAAAGAAGAAATGTAAATAAAGATTATAAATATAAATAGTTACATTCAATTCGGAAAGATTTACCCAGATCTTAATACCAGAAAAGAAACACTATGTCATGCTTCTAATGACACATAACAGAAGGAAATAATACGATTGTAGGTTGTAGGAAAATTAAAGCGATTAAGTATGGCAGTATGGCTGTAGCAAACCATAGGTTTTGTTTGAGTATATAAGAGTTTGAAATCCTCGATACAATATGAATGCGAGTGTCAGTTATAACAATTTGTTGCGAGCTGCATGCTTGTAGGTGTGAGCATGGAGTGAACTTTATGAAGACCGACACAATATCCATATTTGGATCGGAATGGCCGTTTGTGTAGTTTTATTCTGAAAGCTTCTTATAAGTTTTCTTTCGGCAATACGAGCAATACTGTTAGCAATAGATTAGGTTGTAGCACCGGTTAGACTATTTTTAATAAGCTGCAAAACATGCGATCTATTATGCCGGTTGTTTCCGCTACTGGATTACCACTTTTCTTTCATACTAACAAAAACCTATCCATGAAGCAAACACTGAAGAAGACATCGTTTTTCTTTCTAGAGGAGCTGATTCACTGGAAGAATATTAGCTATTGGGCATCTCCGCCACGAACACATGCGCAAAAAGCTGCAGAGAAAAATGCTACCATGGGCTTGTAGCGTGTATTGCTTCTTGATCAAAATGGAAAAACAAATCTAGCGCCTAAAACGTAAGCGGAGGGAATGTAGGGAAATTTAGTTTGTAAGCTTTTGTCTTCCTTTTTTCTATCATCCAATTGCAATGATACTTCGATTAATTGAAATGATTGAAATTGAATAGTAATTGACGGGGAGAAGAATCGGCGATTATTGCAAATTCCCCTCTTTAAATGTTTCTAGCAGTTTTTTTCTTTTCAAAAGAACATTCAAAGTTAAATTGGTGTATATGTGAATTATTTGTTATATACAAATATGATGAAATGGATTTTTTTATTTAGTTTATGTACCATTATTAAAGTAGCAAACAAAACGTCTTGGCATCATATTTTTGATTAAGTAGCAGACATTTAAACACGTTTAACTTCTGAGCGAGAATTTAAGCTGGCATTTATTGTCAAAAGAAAAATTTGTAGTTGATAATATCCATTGTATTATAAATAGGATATACTTTACTAATACACAAACATATATTACGGTAATAAAACTATAAAGAATTTTCATAATCAACATTCTATTGCATTTCATATGTTGCAACAATTTTAGAAGCGCATTTTTGCGTCTTCTTATGCTAAAATTCTTCGTTTTTTCATTTCAGAAGCAAAGAAACCGGCTTCTTGTTATGTGTAGATTGCAGACATGATTAATCTTTTCAAACGTTCTTTTTGTTGAGTCTCGTTTGTCTAGTTGTATCTCCGTATACGCTTAATGTCGATAACGATTATTGAACACGATAGCTATTGAAACGAAAGTAAAACTGTTTGTCTGAACTGAAACTGAAAACTGAAAAATGTTTCTTAGGCAAATGTGGAGAAAATCTAAATTCTCACGCGTTTGAAAGTCTATTTTCATTAATAATGCATGAGAGAGTGAAGCTAATGCCGTGTGACGCACCAGACGCCGGTGAAGTTCAGCTGATTCTTTGTATTCTACACTAAAGGAAACAAAGTATTCGTTTATTAACTCACCCCAAATATCGCGACGAATGATTGTTACTGGATCAGTATTTGCGAAGGATGCTGCATGGGCTTGGATCAAAAAGCAAAGACAATTCTCTTCTCTCAATCAAATGGTTTTGATTGTTTAGTTATGAACTTTTCTATGTAAGATCAAAGCAAGAAGCTGTATCACAACTGAAACTCGTCCTTTTGACGATGCTAAACCACTACATTAGCAACAAGATATCACCAATATTGCTATCTAAAAGATTGCAGTGGTTCACGACTCACTGTAATGAACACGAAAAAACAGGGTGCGTTGAGTTATTCACTTTGAGTTGTTCGACGAATTTGATTTAACCCAATTTAAGCTGTTGGCTCTACATATCCAACTAGGCTCGCTGTTTTCGAGCGCACACGCTCACACACAAACACACACTCACACTGAAGTACACAATTATTTTCTGACACTTTTTTTCTGCTATGATTTGTTTTGATAAATTCCAAAACAGGTAAGCAAACAAATATTGTTAAAGTTTGCAGTATTCTTTTCATGTGTATCACGACAACTGTTTACATAGCAACTTGCAAGTATTAAATATATAAATTTAACAGTTTTTTCTAAGCTTGTACGCAATCGCCGAGTATTTCACAGCGAGATTGAGAGACGCAAGGAAGCAAAGAAATGTTAGTAACGATGTTTGACTAAACGGCTAGGACGCGAAACTGACCGTATACGACTGTGATAAATTCGTCTCTCGCTCTAGTGCCATCCCAGTACATCAAAGTTTCGAAACAAGAGCGGTCGTGAGCGGCTGCGCTGTGAGACTTCCGTCGTTCATCGCTCTGGGCAGCGCGCATGAGAAAAAACTTATGGAATGAGATGAAATAATGGTTGTGTGCGTTGGTGTGCGATAACCCCCAGAGAGTGTACTGTATTGCTTCCGTAGTGAGCAGTGCAATGGTTTGGTTTTAATCGATAATACGGTAGCGGTGTCTACAACACACGATGACGCTTACTTTTTATCCGGTTTGTGTTCTGCCGCCGGTGAGATGCACCGTACTCTGCGGAACGGTATGCACCTGTTCTCGGTTTTGTTTTACTCTATACGAGTGTGTATAGGTGTCACTTAAGAAAATCAATGCTCAGGGATTATTGTAGAATGGATTTTGTCTTGTTCGTTTCACGTTGCTAAGTATTAGCTGTGAGCAGCATTATTCTATAAATTGAGGCTCACACTTTGGTAAGGCTTCACGGGTTCACTTAATCATCACACCACGCAGCGGAAGTAGGATATCTGTGCACACGTTTATGAATATCCTTCGTTATTGACGGTCGTACCTCCCTACAACTATAACCACTAATTGAAGTTTCATGGAATGAATGACGTGTACTAAACATCTATATAGTAACGGGGAGTGTAAGGTTCACTTCCGACACGAGGCGTAACTCATGCATGGTCCTCGTACGCTCTCTCTCTTTCTCTCTCTCTCTCTCTCTCTCTCTCTCTCTCTCGGTTCCTCTAAGTTTTACGCTCACTACGCACTTACACATTGATTTTAGCCCAATTGGCGTGACCCAAGCCAATCGATAATACTATAGAAACCATAGCAACGGCGTCAACTGATGCGAAAAGTTCTCACCTTTCGGAATGTGAATATGAAATTGGAGAAGTATGAAAACGACG
>KB686824.1:0-14322 GCA_000349165.1 Anopheles christyi
ACTGATCCAGCGGAAAGCTGGGGAAAAATTTCAAAACCGAAACCCATTTCCATAACGACCAGCGAACATTAAGCGTAATTGGAATTTGGCAGCAGCATTGCTGTTACTCTTCCTGCTGTTAGAGGGAGTTTTTTTTGTTGTTGTTGCCGGGCTTTCCTCCCTTCGTTTGCTACAATTTGGCGAACCAGGATTTGACTGCGAATGGCATTCTCGATTGTTCGCCATTTTGTTGTTATTTCAATCGGCGACAAGCATTCGAGAAAAATGCTATTGGAAACAATGGCGGTTGGTTAGATTTGCTTTGTGTGTTTTTGCATTGTTTTTTTGATTTTGTTTGTTTGTTTGCTATTGGGACAAATTGCAGAATGTGCATTTCTGTTGCGGCGCTGTTTGTTTCAAAGAAATTCTCCCGTGCCAAAGCTAAACCTTTTGAAGGCAAGCGCGGCGTTTCCGGAAAGGGGCCGAAGTGACCGAATTGTTCCCAATCGTACAAGCCAAAAGCTAACATTGTGCCTCGATTTACAGCGTAATTGCTAGTTAAGAAACCGTTCCTCGTGTCGGTTGGAGTGGGCCAATAGTCGTTTCACTAGCTGCTGCACCCGCCACCTGCCAACTTCCCTTTTTGGTACGGCAAGACACCGTTTGAGAAGTGATTGGTTTCGGCCGGCATGTTTGAATTTGACACTTGCGAAGGTTGGTAATGTGAGAAGGGGTTGGGAGGGGGGAGGGAGGGGGAGAAATGTTAAACACCAGCAACACTGCACTATGCTTGGTAGGTTGGTACGAGTGGTTCCTGTTCGGTCGGTGGTAAAACCTCGTGTTACATGAGAACAGGAGGCTTCGAAATTTCAATTTGTGGCTTAATTGTTCCACCCGCCACTTGCTTGTGGAGTGGCTACATGAATCACCGTTCTTGGCTGGATGGAAATTGTGCACTGAACTTGTTGTTGGTGTTGCTCTACGAGCTTTCGCCGGAATTCGTTAGGGCTGCTTCTATCGAATGGGGTACGAAGAAATGGTAGAAAAAACAAGAATAAAAAAAACTTATACTCACACATACTTTACACTAACGAGAATGGCTTTCTTTTCGAAATTGAATGAACCATTCCTTTTGATGTAAACTGATATGATTGTGGAGTAGCGTTGTAGTTTTCGAGTAAAGGGTGTATGGTAGATTTTTTTATCGCAAAGATGGTTGAGAATTGATTATTCATTTTAAAATGGGACGACTGGTCGTGATGGTAACTAAATTGGGTAAGAGTTTTGTGGAATGTTTTTTGCGAACATAATATTGCAAAGTTTTATGAAAAGTTGCTTTGAAGTGTTCATTGTCTAAACATAAAATTTGTTAAATTATTATTCAAAGTAAAGAATGAATTGCAACAACATATTTTATTTTATTTTTATTAGTAGTAACTTCAAACAAGAATAGAAAGCCAAGCACGTAAGAAGCTTGGCAGGCTTGGACCAGCAAAGGTTTTTGTGTCATCTAAGAAGAGTAACTTCAAACAATACAATAATTGTTAAAATTGTTGTTTAAAATTGATAAAAATGATAATTATTGACTCAACAACAACATTTTAGGTTTTACAACACAGTATTTATTATAGAAAATGTATGTATTAAAAGAAACTCCTTTTACATATAATTTCAATAATTGATTAAAAGATGTTATGCAAATCATAGTAATTAACATTCTAGTATTTATAGAAAATATTTTGAAAATAATTTCAATAATTGATTAAGCAATTTAATGGATGGAGTTTTAAGTTTATTTGTGTATAAGGTAGAGTATATTTAATCGTATTCATTTTATTTTCATGTACTTTTTTTTAAATAAACACGTGAAAAAATATATCGTTAAAAGATAATTATTTTCGAGTCAACCTTGCAATTTTAAACAAATATTGCCAGTTTGCATCATGAAAACTGCCAACGACAAAAAAAGGTAATTATACACTTGCTGTAAAGGAAATGGCACATAAAAGCGGTGAAAATTAAATGCACCAAAGATGAAACATTCTTCGAAACGTGAGGAAAAAATAGCATGGAAAAGCTGTTTCATCGAAAGGAAGAAAAAATAACCCAATTTTTTGTCAATCCATGATTGCCAACCGTTCGCATTTCATATGAATTGTTGGTTTTTACTCTGCTACCAGTTGTTTCATTTGACCTTTTCAATGGCTCCCGTTTTGATGCCATTTTTTGCCCATAAGAAGAAAAAAAAACACGGCCCTCGATGGTTCACGGATGGTTTTGTAACGATCGATTTACTTCCCATGGGTGTATGCGTTCCATATATGCCGGTGTAAAAATGCAAATGGTCAAATTTTCCCCACTTTTTGCACTCTGTTTCGTTAATATGAAATTAAAAGAGGCTTACGCAATGATGGTGCTGCTTCTGTTTGTGAGTTTGCTTTTAGTTTTTGGGTTTAGTAAAACCTTTTTCACCGAAAAGGCTGCAAGAAAGCACGAAAAAGCGAAATCGTTGATTGCAATTCATTCGATGAAAATTTCGCAAACTCCAAAAGTAAGCCAATTTGAGAATGGATCGTTTCTTTCTTTGTTCTATCTCTCCCTCTCTTTTTCTCTCTCTCTTTCACTCTCTTTTGAATTGATTCAACGAATGTGAGCCGTCTGGAAAGTTTGACCATTTCGTGTCGTTTTAACGGTTGTCATCAATTTCCCAGGCGACACCCAATTAGGTGGTGGAGCAGATTATGCTTTCCGAAAACGTTAGTTTATTTGGAGATGGGTTTTGCACAAGCGATTGTTATATTGAAACAAAAAATTGGCACCAAAAACCGGCGACCAACCATGGAAGAAATAAAACTTTCATCTCGCACAACAAGGTTGCCATTTTTGGAACATTTAACAATTAAGGGCATTGCTTTTATTTCTTTCAGAAGAATGTTGATAGTTCCCCCCTCTCCCTCTCCTCTACATAGGTGTTTAAAGGGATTTGTCAACAAAATCAAGCAGAGTATGTGCATGAGTTTATCTTCACTTCATTGACGATGGGTTTTTATTCCCCCTAAACAGGCGGATACCGAAAACGCCCAACGAATAAGCCACAGGATTTGAGTTTGAGCCTTCACCAATTTGTTTCCCTATTGATTGGTAGGGTACGCTTGTTGCTAATGTTTCTATCTCGCAGGACTACGTCAACGTTTGATAGCATCTCAGGCTCGTTGGGAGCAAGGATGAAGTAAGGTTGCCTTTCTTGATTGTAGTCGTATGCCGTTGCCTCACTTCTTCATACCGGTGGTGGGTAAGGAAAAAAGTTGATTGGGCAGAAAATCTGTTAGCTTCTAAAAAAAAGCTAGCTCTAGAGGAGTTTGGAGAAGTTCTACATGCCGGACACAAACACGCAATGTCGGTCGAAGCGATAAGCTTCATTTGGTGAACGATAAGTTTTTATGTTTTGAATGGTTTGCTGATACACGCACGGCAACAAAACAGCCAATGACTTACAAAAATGAGGAAATTTTGGTTACAATACGTTAAAGCCTTAATTCAGGTTAAAAACATATGACACCCTTTGTGTGCAATGACAGATGTATGTGTGAAATATTAACAATGCGAGAAAGCGGTGGGAGAGAAAAAGTTTTTGAAGAATTTGAGCAGCATAGTTAGGGGTCCGTCGCTTTAGTTTAGATTAGTTTGTTTACATGCATAGGGATGGGAGCCTTCAGTAAAAAATGCATTCTGGCGCAATTTGGGTAAAATGTCGTCTATATTTTTAGATAGAAAAATAGAATCGTTTGCTTCCGGCGTTGTACGAAAAAGCCTTTGAGTATGTTTTTGTATATTGAAACACATGTTCCAATGTCCTTACGTTTAAAGTATAGTGTTTTGTTGAAAGCATAAGTGCACAGAGACGAATCTTTAGTAAAAACGACTTGTATCACATTCTTCCTTAAAAAAGCAAATATAGAACAAGGTAATTGTAATGACGCAATACAACTGAACAAAGCACCAGGCGTCTCCATGTTGCCATGATTTTGGAACATAACCTTTTTCTTTTTGTGCCCTAGTGCTGATTTCGTTAAAAATTATGTTTTAAAAGACGACTGTTTTGTAAATTTGGTTCGAAGGTTTGTAATATTTTGTGTGTAGGTAACATTTTAAAAATATTTAAGAGAAAAGGCATTCTAGCGAACAATACATTATTTATTCCAATGCAAAATAAACATAATCTGCGATGTATAAAATTCTTCAACCGTTCCAGAAATTCTGTCACTTGAAGATTGTTCAAGATTGAAGAAAATTGGTTCACATACATGAACTATCAAGACATCATGTGTTGCTTTACCCTGAACAAGGCTTTCCTTGGCAAGCCTACTGTAACATTCCGTATCAATCTCTCTATCTATCGCTCTCCTTCCTCATTCTGTATGGTACGTGCGTGTATTCAACCTGTGAAGCTGATGTAACAGAAAATGAATCAAACGCCTGAGCATCGCCCAAGCTGAATGCAAGATTAGCACCAGCAACACGACGAAGCGTAAAAAAGGTTTCGCATTGATTGATTTTTTGCACCGTAAATGACATTATCTGTAACGGGCCTGTCTAGCAAGATCAATCTTTACGGCCCTGGATGGATGGTTGGGCGGTGCACAGCACAGCAGAAAGATAACAATCACTAAGCTGATACTCCAAAGGGCAAAGGAGTGGAGCTGCATTGTTAATCAAGACGTTGATGGTTGTACATTCATCTTTTATGAGTAAGCTAAAGTGGCATGTGTAGGTGAGCGTCGTTCTTCCCTCGTTAACTGTTACAACACTGTTGCATTCTTGTTGTTAAAATATTTCAAATAACAGACAAAACATTGTTTTTACAAACCTGAAAACAGAAAAGCTACCAACACATTTCTTGGAAGTTCTAAAGCCTAAGATAAATGGCTTTATTTTTCTCGTTGAAAAGGTAAGCCAAGCTTACGAATATCCACAACACACCGTTCCAAATCCCGCGTTATTGTTCCTTACTCTCGGAACTAACCTTTTCCATGGTTTTCCCGGTTGGTAACCTTCTGAAAAGAAAATCCATATTTCATAAATTGGAAGATAACGGCAACCCTTTAACGCATGGTTAGCCACCGAATTTCGAACAAAACAAAGACGGGTCCGGGAAAATCGAGACATTGAAACAAATAAAAAAACAGAACTGGCCATAACTCGCAATCGTCTTCGAACGCGATGAACTGGTAATAAATTGCCAACCACTCGAGCGTTTCACTAAAACTGACCGTTCCAAATCGTGTCCCGTGCCCCGTTGCCTTTGCCTTGCTTGATTCTATTCGGTACGGAATCATCAATTATCACTTTTATCACTCAATTCACTGCACAATAATGAACAAACCAACACGGGACAAGGGAGGTGGTTCGCATGAAGAAGCTTTCGGAAAATCTTTCTCTCTCTCCTTTCTTTGTAGCTCTAGCAGACTGCAGTTCATTGTTTTACCCTCGAGGTACCGAATGGTGCTGGGGTGAGTAGTATGACGGTGGAAGAAAAATGGACAAAAATTTATAAATCGAGCGCTTTTGACACCTTTGGCGCGCAGGCAGGAAAAAGGGGCAAAGATAACAATGGAAAGCTTCTTGCAAAGGTGTTGAAAAAGTGGTAGAAAAAAAAAACACTTTAAAAGAGCAAGCAGCAATTTTATCGACATTCCTTCAGGGGTTAGTTGGTGAGTATGGATGGGGACATTCCTGGGTTCGCAATGCAATGCCCTGTACAGTGCGGTGCGGCTATGTATTATCCGGCGCTGTCTAGCGCCTTTATCTTCCCCAGTCGACCCGACCGTACAGTAAACGTTTTCGAAGAAAAAAAAAAAAGACATTAAACGGAAGTAAATCGAGAATGCCGGAAAATGCACTAGAACTAGAGTAAAATATCGCAGGCAGTTAATAAAAGCTGGTCGATGGTAGTCAAACCTTTCAAAACGAGTAGCGTTTTTCATGCAGCATAATCGCTCCATTAGGATTGAAAAAATGTGGCGCATGTTTTATAAGGCTATAGTTACATTACCTGACATTTAATGGAAGTTCTTTTTATGTGTTTCGAAATACAGCCAGATCTCAAGTACATACATTACATTTGCTCTAAAAATTGGAAAATAATTTCATGCCTCGATAGTTGAATACTTTTCCTTGCAAAATGACCACGATCTTTGACTGCTGAATGCGGAATGTTTCCATCAGGCATAGTTTATCTCGGGACCATTTTTCCCCTTCAGCGTGTGAAATACCGTCCTAAACTGCATACCAACACACAATGGGGGTTATGGTAGGTGGAAAAAAGCTTCCAACTCCCAACGAAACTGGTGTGTACTCGTTGCGAAACGTAAATGCATGGTATTACTGAGCTTCGTGCGGGCAATGACATACTTTGTCACTTTCGCTTCCAACCTTTTTGGGACACTGTTTTGGTGTCGGTTGTGTAGCGTAATGGCATTAGTAAGCTCTCGAAAGATATGCCGTTACAGATCGTCATTGTGCTCGGGATGCAAATTAAGAATGGAAGAACAGGCCAAACTTCTGCAACACTTGCATTAAGTTCTAGGATAGGTACACTCACGTGTTGGAAGGTAGTCTAACGGCCTTTTTTTCGATTGCTGTACTGTGTGATGAGTATATTTTCTGGGTAATCTTATTAAAATAGTTCTACAAGACAAATATTTCAGGATAGATTGTGTTGATTTTTTCTATTTCAATTCACTATGAAAGAGCAAGACCCAACTCGTATCGTTTGTCGTTCTGGTTGTGTGAACAAATTGTATCCCACAGCTTGCCAATTGGGAGGGTATGTAAGATTTGATGCAGCGTTTTGCATTTGTTTTTAGATTTTCACTGAGCAACTTAGGATGGGAAGTTGGTTTTACATTTATTTTATTTGTTTTTCTGTTCAAAAGCTCATCAAGCTTTCCTTGAATTCCACCATCATTACTCTAAGCTATCGTAGAAAAAAACAAATGTTTTGTTTGTGAAAATTTTATCTAACACAGGGAAACCGGACACACCCGATCAAAACTTACCTTCTCAATTATGCAAACTAAATTGATTGTTGATCCCATATCCACGTGCAGCTCGCCGGAACCGAGTATGAACGCTTCCGGGACGACCACTTGCAGGTTCACGAAATGCGAAATGATCCCGGTCGGTGTCGAAACCTGAAAACAAAGGAGCAAGCAGAGCAGGTTAGTGGAATGACACGGACATTTATTTGGATGTTTTCTTTTAAACAAGTTTTTTGTTCGCTGGTTGAGCGTTGATGATAACGGTCGGCCTTAGGAGAGAATGTTTTCCTTGCGTAAAGAAATACAAGATTAAACAGTGCGGGTTGTTTTGTATAACACAAAACCAACATCACTGCCCGTTGTTGTTGTGTGTAAAAATGTGTAAACCTTGTGCTATAAAATTATGGATGTTTTTAGTTTCTTGCTGGCAAAGTGCTGCCCGTTTCGCTTGAGTTTATATTATTTCTAGCTACGTTTGTTTTTCCCCATACTCGCCCGGGGCTGCACGCTTTGTAACCTATATTGTTGTTTAGAGATTTAGTGTAGCCGATGCGCCATTTTAGTACACCGGAGCGTAGAAAGGAACAATATCAAATGTGTGTACTTTACTTGACAGCAGCCTTTTTCCGGCCACTGGTAGCTTGAATGCCGCTCCATTCATTTAGTAGTACGGAAGAGGAATGTTTTGTTAGTTTTTCCGACCCTCTCTCTTTCTCTCTCTCTCTCTCTCTCTCTCTATCCCCCCTCTCACATACTAATTTTGAGATGCACTCCAAGAAGATTTAGCATGTAATGCGGAACCAAAATGATAGAAAACATTTCTAGCACTATGTATCCCTTTGCACCACGATCTCCTAGTTGGCAGAGTCTAGAGTAGGCAACGTTGGTGCTTTTCCCAACGGACCCGGCTGGGACTTGTTGTTTCAGCGTTGAAAGGTAATGTACGCCAAAGGATCATGCATATATTCCCCCGTCATCCCTTTGCTGCAATGCATCAAGCTGTGACGGTAACATAATTTATGTGAAAACGTGATTGAAATACGATCGGAGCATGTTCTAATCCAATCAGTTTGCCGGCGAAAATGCTACCTTCCTTAGACGTTTGCGGCAAAAACTAAAGAATGGCAGTACCTTTGCTTGATCGTATTCCCTGCACTAGCGTTGAGCTGGAGCAAGGGGCTGTGTGTAATTTCATTCAATCCTCTTAACCTACTTCCAAACCGGTACGGCTCCTTCGATAGGCTTAAATAACTCCATCTTTAACCACTTTTTATAATAGACTTAAAACCAAACTTAACGATTGCATCGGGACTCTCAGCTGTAGAAACTGCAACAGAAGTCGCAAGCATGGTATGGCTTCCAGACTCTAGCAAGACGCACGCCTTTACCACGTAGTTGCATTGAAAAGCAATCACCATCCCCGGAGGGATTACACTGGTGCACATTTTCCATCCCGGCAGATGGAGAGCTGAAGGATTTAGGCATAAGTAATTATTCTAAGTGATTTCGAAAACTTACAGCTACGACGGGTACAGCCTACCCGGGTGACTCTGTACTGGCAGTGGTCACTGGCGATTGTTGCTCACGGTCGGTTGGGATTATGATTTATTAAATGCAGCAGCTCATCCCTTTGAGGGGAGATTGCACTGTGATTTAGTATTTATAGCGGTTGTCATGGTCGTTACGTCAACATGGGTGGGAGGGAATGCTGTTGGTTCCAGTGACTCCAACCGTGCAAGCGGGGTAAATGAGGTCGCAAAAAGGGCAACTCTGATGAAATGAGAAATTTGCATAAACTGAAAACCATTTGCTTTTACACTGGGCCAACGAGCAAGGAGCACGACGTAAGACAACTCTCTGGTGGGTAAAGATCGATCGTGCGTTTCTTGCAAGAAACTCATCGTCTAGCAAGGTAGGTAAGCTAATCAAGCGTTGCTCGTCAGATCGCAAACCACAAGGCCATGTACACACGACCTATGCGACGGTTGTTTGCATTGTGTGGGCACACCCTTCGACCTTTCGAGTACGGTAATGGTCAACTTCTGCATGAATAAACCAACTTACTGCCACAAATGGCCATCCGATTTCTAGCAAATGTCTAACTGACGTCGATAGCTGTATCTTTGCTGCTCAGTGCAACCGTTTAAAGCTTCCAGGAAACGCACCGGAGAGGCTATTGATTTGCTGGCTTCCCTTTGAAACAGTGTCCACGACCGGACAACGCTCACCTGTAAAGTGCCTGTTTGCGTAACGAACGTATGCCGAGGTCAGAAGAGTGTTTGCCTTCGGAGAGTGTGATAGAGATGCTTCTACAACGATCGAGACTGCTGACCGCTGGGGAGTTTTGTGGGAAGCGATTGCTTTTGAGGAACGAAAAGTAAGTTATGTTCACCTTTTTCAAAACGAAAGCAACCCGAAAGATCCGAAGCAGATTGACTTGTTAGTCAAATATTTTAATGTTTTATTTATTCAAATGTTTACATTTCCGGTACTTTCCGGTGGGAACCCGTGCCAATACTGTATAGGGACTGCAAACGCCGTTTTTCTTTTATTCCATGCGTATGAAGGGCATTTTAATACTTCTCCTATGAGATTTAATTCCTGTTTCAATCAATCATAATTCAAAACGGAGTAGTTATGTTGAGGTTACTCAATTTACAGCCCGAGACGATATTTGATATGTGTGCGTTGGTAGTCCATGTGGGCATATTAAAGGGTATTTATGTTTATTTGAGGAAAATACTTGAGCTCAAAACTATGAGGTTGGTAGTTCTTGGGCATTTTCAATTTTTGGACAATATTTTTCAAGGGAAATAATAAGTATTTAATACAGATTTTTCATAGTTTATTTTATTTGGTCGTTTTGCTCTCTACGTGGGCTTAACATGAAATGGAAATATGTATCACAACAATTGTTTTCTTGTTTTTCAAAGTATTCTTCAATATGATAGATACATTTCGCTTGAATCAATTGCCTTAGCATTTTATTTGCGCGATTAAGACATCTCCATAACGTTTCAACTGCATGTTCTTTGACAGCTGTTTCTGAGAGGTTTTTGTCAATTCTCAAAACATTTGTGAATTTGTTGTCGAGTTTGTTCGCATGAAACCTATCAATGAATCCTGAGCTGCATGCAAACATGTGTTAAACATGTGTTAATTTTTGATTTTTGAAGATTTTTTGTTAATTATTAGAGTTTGAAATATATAGGTTATAAGTTAAATATAAGTTAGAGGTTAGGTTCCCATTCCGACTGGTTGTGGAAACCAACCCTAGAGAAATGCCTGGGATGTGTAACAATACTATCGGAAATAACAATAAAAAAAGGAAAAAAGGACAGGATTCCTATCTTCTTTAAAATGTTGTTTTATTACAATACCACTCTGACAATCCATTGTTTCACTGGATAAAAACGAAATTTGTTATAATTCAGTTAAAAATTAAACATATAGACACTGGAAAGGATTAATCCTACCAAACTACACGGAATTTTAATTTGTTTTTGGGAGTGCATTAGTTTGTTTGCTGTTATGTTTAACAGAACTTTGGCCTTGATTTGCTTCGTTTTATTGCGTGATGCATTTAACAATGTGTTTAAGAACTGTTATGAATCACAAGAATTAGTAAAATATAAGAAAAGAACCTTTGGAAAGTTCAAAAGTCACAGTAAAAAAAAAAGGTCAGTAATCAAAACAACACTTTTGCACCCCAAATCCTTCCGCACAGCATGTTTAAATGTTACTGAGTGTTGAGTCGTGCTTTCCCGTTCGCACGGCCCGTGTACGGTCCGGTTTTGTTATCAGCTGTTACATAAATTAGTGAGAAACAATCAACGGCACAATCCATTCACCGGGATGGCACCGCCAACAAAGGATCATCTCCCAATGGACACACGGTTCGTGATGAATCATGCACCACCCTTTTGCATTTCTGTCAGCGTGCTTTTTTATTTCTGCTGTTGCGCATTCACACACAACAAATGGGATTTGTTACGTGCCCATAATAAGAAAGGCAATGCAACCCCAGTAGCTGACACTTACCTCGTTTCCACCCCCTTTCCAACCCTTTTCCTTTTGACATACAAAAGCGTGCATTAAACATTATTTTCCGCTTCGGGTTCCATTGTTGCAGATGCCCGATGTGCCCACCCGGTGCATTGTTTCGCCCCACAGCACAGCAGCTGGTCGCTGACTTTGCGTGGTGCTTATTTTGTTTGTGCAAAAAGTTACAAAAGAAACGGGGAACGGTATCCATCTTCTCAGTCGGTATTTGTACGTGTGTGTGTGTGTGTGTTTGATTGTGTGTGTGATAAAATGTAGGGCTTCAGGAACAATCCTTTTTAGCTCGCTACTCTGAAATACACTCTGGGGAGAAGAGATGCAACAATGCAGTGTACCCCAGGAGCGGTTGCATCCGTTGGCTGGATCGATTTATCTTCCCACAACTTACCACCCACCAGTCGGTGCCCAGTTTTCCCCCGTTCCAAATTCAGTGAATTGTTGGGATAGGATTTTTGTTGTTGTTGTTGTTGGTGGTGGTGGTTTTTGAGTGTGTCTGTGCGTTGTCTTCACCAGAAGCTTTTGCCCCTTGTTTACCGCATCGAGGTTCGATGCACACGAATTGATTGGACGCACCCGGTTGGGGTGTAGCAGTGGGGTGACGGCGTGCTTTGTGCTTCGGCAAAACAATGTCAGCTTTGTTGATGCTTCATTATGCTGCGCCCAGTATTGGACCCGTTTTTCCCGGGCCCTGTACAGCAGGGAATCGAGATTTGGGACGAGATTCATTCATTTTTTCCCCCCTGGTTCGCTTGGTTCACTGGTACCAGGGTCGGGTTTGGGACAGCAGCTCCGACAATGCGCGAAACCTGCATTCGAATTTAAGGATGGGGTGCAACTCGAACCATCAACCGGGCCAGCCATTTTGTCCCCGAGTCTCTCCAGGGCGCATTTTCGGGGAGAAGTTTCGTTTTTACTGGAGCAGCAAGAACAATACGTGGTTTTTTTCCTCGCTACGATACTTTACGTTGTGCAAGGAGCGTAAGCACAGGCTAGAGAGTGGGACGGCGCATCAACATTGAAGATCAGCGCGGGAACACGATGGCAAAACACTCACCCAACATCATTGGAATTCATCGGCTCTACCCGCTTCCGGGCGCGCCAGTTTTTCCAACACACAGCACAAGACGACGCAAAGCATTGCGGATGCAACAGGGGTAAACTCGCAAACCCACCCACGCCCACCTCTCGGGGGAAAAATCAACATTACCCGGGTGAAAAACTCAGCTAAGGCTGCTGCAACCGACAGCAACAATCACCAACCACAAAACTGCCACTGCCAGCTCATAGTGGTGGTGTGCATCTGTGTGTGAGTGTACGTGTGTGTGTGTGTTTGTGTGGAAGATAGTCACCTCATTGTGTGCCATTGTGCCGGTGTGTATCTTTCCTTCGGGGCCGGTTTTCTTGTGGACTGCTGCATACAGGAACGCTGTTTTGCTTTTTCCCTCCCTCGAGCGAATTTGTATCAGTGTGTGAGGCTCTGTGTGTGGTGATGAATAACACACGGAAAACCCCTTGGTTCACGATAATCAGGACTGCGGGTGCCTCACTGTTCCAGATTCGCTGCCCTACCCTACCAGTACCATGATTGTGCGAAGTTCGGTTGGGGTGGAGCATTTTTCTATTTGAACATTTTCAAATTCACCGGAAAATTTTCCTGCCCACAAACCTTCACGTTACGTTGCGTGTGATGGGATGGGAAACTTCGCCTGCTTTACTTTTGTTTTCTCCCCCCCCCACCCCGCTCCCATCAGTATAGTATCGTTTTCTTTTACGGCTGCTGTCTAAAGAAGAACGCTTCCCTTCGCTTTTGTTGATGGATCTTGAACAGTGGAAAACGACAACAATGTATGTCTTGTGGTCCACCGTATAATCATCCAGCCCGTGCGCTCGCATTGTTATTATTCTTCGTATCAAACACACGGACACAAATACACACGGCCACACACAGCGGGAGAAAAAACAAGAACACAACGACCCGTTTTTCCGTTGCCACTGCTGCGTGCATCATTAGAATCACGTGCACGGAAGCGACACGGAAGGCAAAATGCACTCCTACTACCGCACCCTAAAGATGAGATGATTGCAGCACGGTACTTACTTTGGTTCATGGAATGGAATAATTACGCCAAGTGATGCAGAGCAACGAGTGTCGGTTTGCGGGCATCTGGTGACAGGCAGTAGAACCGTCTGTCTGTTTGTTTTTTGTTTTTTTTTGTTCAAGATTCAGAAAAGCATGATGGATGGTTTGGTCGAAAGTGATATCTGCTAAAGGAAAAAAAAAGGAAGAAGTAAAAGCAACGCCACTGTTGCTCTAATCCATCTGAACTCATCAAACCCACGAAGCCAAAGCCAGTGGACGTGACCAATGATATGGGTACGCTTGAGCTATGACCGTGACCATGTTGAGTGCAGTACCGATGAATTGGTTCTGATTGTCACACGGAAGTCACAATGTAGTTCAATCGGGTATGCGTTCTTCCAAAATCATCTGCGTTGGTGTCATACAACAGGATTTTTGTAACTTTGAACATCTGCTTTCATTTCTTAGCTTTAAAATAGGGTTTTATTAAGTGTTTTTACCGTGTAAAGTGCAAACATTTCCTCTTTCTAAGAAATATTGGTGCTTTTGTTGAGAGAATTGTTTACTTACAAAAGACAGACGATTGGAGGGTTCGATCCCTATGAGAAATAAACTCATGACAAGCATGTTGTTACGTCGTACTACTTGACGGCTCTTTTACAGGACCGGTCTAAAAATCATCGTTGAAACTAAAACGTTATTCAGGAACGGCCAAGTTAGGCCGTATTGCTTAAGATTAGATAAATATTTTTAGATCGATCCATTCAAATCGATGGATTTGCTGCATTTCACAAAGAGGGGGGGACATTTCCTTCCCCAGGTCTAGGCAGGGCACCTTATCTCGGGTGTACTCGGCATCATTATTGCTTTTACCTTTGAAAGATTTTGAACAACAGTTTTGGTAAAAAGCCTTTTTCTGGAAATGGATTTACCTTTAAAAATGTGTTATTGTATAGTTGATCAGTAAAATGAAAAACCAAAACAAAACAAAAAATTCTACCAAAACGACTTTGTGCATATTTTGTTACAAAACATGACACACAATGTACATGGGACAAGAATGACTGTTTTAAATCCATGTGTCAAATTTCGTTAGCGTGTAAAATCTTCAACTTCCAGAATGAAATTTCCACCTTCCCTTGCACAACATAGCGCCTGATA
>KB686835.1:0-14393 GCA_000349165.1 Anopheles christyi
AACGCTTTTTCTTTCCCACTTTGAAATTTCTCTCTCTCTGCCTCTCTCGCTCTCTCTCTCTCTCTCTCTCTCCCTTCTCGCTTAAGGTTGGAAGAGGGGCAGAAGGGAAAATAAGCAAACGGTCAGTGTGGATGCTGTTCAACGTGGGCAGAAAGTTGAAGCAGCGAAATGTAAAAATGAGAAAAGTTTTTACTTTCGGGATTTTCATCGTCCTTGCTGTTCGGAACACGCAAGCAGACACACATACACCCATAGAAAGATACGCTTGAGGGAATGGCAGACTGGTGTAGGGTGAGTGTGGGGATGGGTGGTAAAATAAAAACTGATCCAAGGATACGCGTGTTTGTGTGTGAGTACATGCGTTGAGCGTCAGTGGCAGTGGCTGGTGGTTGGAAAATCGCGTCCAGGACGCTGGCGTGTGATGTAATGGCCGTTTTCCATCCATCGTCCATCCGGTGGGCAACCATCTGTGACGCGGAAACCCGTAAAGGAGGTACGGTGGGAGGCGAATCGATGTTTCCTTTTCTTTCACTCTGGCACACGGGGTCTCGTCGCCTGTGTTTGAAGAGCGAGTGAGCGTATCGAATCGTCATCTGGTGAGAAAAAACGAACCTCACATCACTCACACGGAGACCGGGACGATTTTGAGGATGGGGATGCAATGATGAGATTTTTTCCCTCCGTCCTCCTGCGTGTTTCTCCTTTTTTGCCTCCTCCTTTTTCCTCCACATCCTGCAAGTCGCACTTCCTGGCTATTATCCTGTATTCCGGCTATGTCCATCGAATTTGTTCCTTTGGCGGGCATTGCGATGGCCTCAATTTAAATGACCAAGTGTGTGTGTGTGTGTGTGTGTGTGTGTGTGTGTGTGTGTGTAAATAAGGGTGGGGTGAGTTTTTCCTTTTTTGAAAAGAACCTCCACCGGAAAAAAGAAATGGACAGAGTGTGTAATAAGGGGAGTATAAGTGCAGCGAGGAGGGGAGTGAGGTTAAATGAGAAAGAAATTTCGAAAGCGCCAATGTTGGAAAAGGATAAAAAAGAAGGGCAAAAGAAAACAAACTCCTAGATACGATTGAAATGTTGAACGACGTATGCACCCATCCCCGCCTACCATTCGCACTGTTTGCCAAGGAAGCCAACAGTGTAGAACGAAGGAGATGAGTTATGAGCTTGCCCTTTTTCCCCGTTTTCACTGTGCTCGCTGCTCCCCTCTTCCCTTATTGTACACTCGTTTTCACTCTTTCCCTTGTTTGTTGCCCCCTTTTCATATTAGGTTCTTTCCCTTTCTGGCACACTATGGTAGGCTAACACAGAGATAGCCTCTGAGCGTCGTCGTCTTCGTCGTCTGCGGGAAAACTTTATTTTTCCTGCCTTTTTCGCGAACATCGTGCTCACGCCATTTCCTTCAGAGAGGAAGGCTATTTGTTGCCGTAAAAGGTGGGAGGAGGGAGAGGGTCGGAAGGAGGAAGCATTGCGTATGTGTGTGTCCTTACCCCATATGCATGCATGTGTACATACTTTCACTTTCGGCCGCTCATTTCCACCATCTTCACCATTCCCTGTTGCTTGCCTACTTTTACACCCATACACACATACACCACTACACATCCATTATGTTCGGTTTGTTGGAGGTATTCGGTTTGGTCAGTTCAAATCGTACCGGGCCCGGTGGGAGGATTTTCACTTTTACTTTTGGAAAGATGTAAATAATAAAAAAAGGCAAAATCCTAAGGAAAGCAGGAATGTGGCTTTTTCTTGACAAAAACTCCCGTATTCGTCACCACCCAATTCTGGACCAGCCGTCCGATGTTTCGGTGTGTGTGTGTGTGTGTCAGTATGTGTGTTTGTATGAGTGCGATGTACTTGAAGAGGGAAAGTGTATTTTTATACGTCCTTTGCACGCGCCTGTGTGTGCGAAACACGGTGGATGTATATTTTGTTGTGGGGTGGCCGACGGATGGACGGATGGTGTTTGCAACTTTTATGTGTTTCTCGGTTAGTAGCATTTCTACCTAGTGACCACTGGTCCGAAAATACTCATTTTAGGCGAGAAAGATAATTTCCCCCCTGGTACATATGTGTTAGTGTGCGGGCTCGGGAAGGAAGATACATGGACAGTTTTTAGTAAGCAATTCTGTTTTTTTTATTGCAACTTTCTGTCCTTTTTTCGATGTTTCCATCTCTTTCTCCACTATGGTTTGAATTTTAGGGATAACGAGCTAGAAAGAGAGCGAGAGCGATTGAGAGAAATTTTGTTTCTTTTTTTGACGATGGTTGAGGCAGCAGTTTCTTGTCTTGTCAGCAAAGATTGAACCGGTAAATGATTTTAAAGCATTTCCTTCCTTTATCGTTACACTTTAAAGCTGCTTGCTGTATCGGTAGGTGGGTGCAATCAAGACGAGCATGGAAAATGGGGGTGTTTAGCGACGGTCCAGGGTCACGTTAAAGTTTTCATCCCCTATCGAACCACCCGCTCCGATTCGTTGGCAGGGAAACGAGGGTGTTCAATTTTCAACACAACACCCAAGCACACAGCTGTCAAAACATTAAAGTAAGATGGTGTTTTACGAGTCGGCAGTTCATAGTGTGCTAAATTTTAAAGATCACCAGTTGCGCATACTCGTCTAGGTTTGGGGCAGGGTAATGAGGAGGGAGCGAATGAGGTCTATGGTAACCTTTCCTTTCGATGGTTTCTAACGTACGTGCTGGGCTGCTGTAAATGTTTATAGGGATTTAAAGTTTGGTGCGATGTAGTACAATCAGCCAGTTGGAGGATGACTTTAAGTTTTGCTCCTTTCGGATGAGTAGAGGTTATACGCAAATGACTACGATTATTGATTATCGTTAATGTTAAAGTCGCCTTAAATATGTTTGAGCTGCTCTACTTTAAGAATATATTTTATTTTCTATTCCAACGAAAAATCAACGAAAGCGGGAAAAATTGCGTCATTAAAATCATAACTTTGCCTTTCGGGGGGGTTTCAAATGAGCAAAACAATGAGTCGCCAGGCACGCTAAAACTATCCGTGCTACAATTTGAATCAAAATGAGCATTCACGTGCTATAAATTAGAACTACCAAGGCGAGCTGGCGTATGTGCCCGGTTTTTTCGTTTTTCATTAATTTTATTTTCAAGTTATGACCGTCTGGTGAACTTTTTTACAATGCTCGACAAAGACAAGGGAAAGACAAGGGGGAAGCGAACAGGGGCATACGGATGGAGGGTGAGCTTGGAACAGGGAAGGGGTGTTTAATTTCCCTCTCAACGGTTCGCGCATTCCCCGGAATGAGGTGGGACACCTAAAAGAAAAAAAACCCAGGCAAACAAACGGTCGATAAACTTAATTTAAATAAATCCAGCTATCCGATGCTTTAGGTAATTTGCCACCCTCCCGAAGGGTTTCTCACTTCGCGTTTTATTAACAGCGGGCATAAACTTTAACACTGTCACGCTTATTTGCGAGTGAGGTTGTGTGTGTATGTGTGTGCGCGCTCAGTGAAGTTAAAAAATCAATCTTAAAACAGAACTCTAAAACAGAAAACTAATCATAAAAACTAAATCTAAACTATCGCACGACGAATTGGTCAGGTAAAACTGGAAAGCTTTTTTCGTTTTCCCCCAAGAGGCAAGGCGTGTATCACGGTAGGGGCTTTATGCTTTGGATTGTGTTTTCCGGTCAGCGCGCCCTACCATCCTCCCCAATTCCCTTTGCCCTGGACCGGTTGCCCTGAAATGACGACGACCACGACGACGGTTACAACGAAATCGCGTGCTCACAATTATTACGCCCCTAATGCCTTGCCATGGTTCTTTAAAACCGAAATAGCGTTTAGGTTATTTTTCATTTATGATATTTTCATTGCGCCCACCTAACGAAACGGGGCTTTCCTGCTCCTGCCTGCCGCAGCTAGCATCGTACCGGTGGACAGTGTGTTGCCTGCTGACGGTGACGACGATTAGGTTGATGATTATGGTTACGACGATTTTAGGGTGGAGCTTGCTGGTTTGAAAAACTGCGTCGTCGTCCATTCGGTCCAGTCCGGGATAAAGGGTATATTATCATTCCTTTTACATTTTCGTTGTTTTTCTTGCTGAAGGATGGTTCGGTCGTTGTTTCCGCGAGAACCGTCGGAACAACCTACTCATCCCTGTCCATTAGGTTTCGGAAGGGGAGCAGTGTCTGACCGACTGACCGCTGATGATCGTTAGCGTTTGGGATGGGTTTTGAGGATGGGTCAAACCGCGGTTGTTGTAATTTTTTTTCCTGCAGAAGAAATGAAAATGCCACCACCCAAATGACCGAGAAGGGCTCTTTAAAGAACGTACCTGGTCCGTTTGCTGGTCGTGAAATGGTACGGTACATTCTTACATTTTGTCAATCAGATTAAAAAAAACTGTTGTTTCTGTGTTACTACCATTTCACCGAGCTTAATAAAGGAAAGTGCATTTAGAGCGGTCCGTTGTTTTTTTACCTTTCTCCTACGACAACTGAAAGGAAATGGATTTTAATCAAAATTTGAGCAAGCCTTTGAGATGGTACTTCCGTTTTCACCAGGGCAGTAAATATTTCTGCAGTAAATCTACACACTGCTATGTGTTCTGGAAGTACTCTTATCTAGAGAGAAGAAAAAAATGTAATCGAATCTGTACGACTTTTTTAACAATATTCTACATGAAGCAAACGAGCAAACCTTTCCACCACGATTCGTCACCAGATTCTATCTTATCACATGACTTTATTTTGTTGTATCTACTGTGCTGCCACGACATGCTTGCTAATCTAGCGCATGATCCTGCCGGGCAACCAATTCCATTACCTTTCGATTGCAATATGTGCAATATTGGTCCTGCCAGGTACAGAATCCCCATCGCTAGCCATACACACTCACACACACTGTGTGGAAAAATGAAATCAATCAATACTTTATTACATTACGTCACCGGTCGGTTGGATGGTACTTTCCCGTACCTCGGCAAGTACACCGAAAAGTATGACGACCAGGGCCGCTCATAAGATGCAGAATGGCTTTTGACTTCTGTTTGTTTCTGCAGCATACAGGCCACAACTGCTTAAGAAACACATGGAAAGGTAGATTGCCTTGCATTACGTTGTGTGCGAGGTACTTTTTTGTACCTTTTACGTTTTGCTATTTGATTTTCTTTTATTTTGAAACGATATTCCTATTTCCTGAGAATCTTATTAGAATCCAAATACCTTACTGCCAAAGGTTGCTATCGGTCAATTTCTTCATTTGTTCGGGTTATGCATTGATGGTGTTGCAGTAGTCCTGCTGTGGGGAAATGCACTTTTTAGTTTTTTAAAAATTGAAATAAGTTTTTGTCGCAATTTAATTATAAAAAAAGATTTTTTTCATTTTTTTCCAAAACTACTCCGGGTTTGCTAACAAAATAGCTGTTTTTTTACTGCAGTATTTCACCATTTGCCTTCAAAATCTAATTTTAGTACATAGCTTTTGTATCTTGCTATCTATTTTGTAAGGATTCTTCCCTATTCGTGAAAAACGTAGAATGAGAGTGGAGTGTAGAGATGTATATCAATAAGTTCCCTGGCAAAAAAAAAAAAAATAAGGCCTCTATAGTTCATCCTTACCATCATACCGCATGATACCGTTTGCCGGCTACACACAAAGCTCGTAATTGTGTTGGATCGACGCAGCTCGGTTTGCAGCTTGTTGCAAAATAATTTTGCTAATCTGATCACGTATCGATATAAGGTTCATTACTATGTTTCTGATTTTTTATTTCTTCGCCAACGTGTGTCCGGAACAGGTACAGTGGCAGGGGAGCCACAGGGATGGAGGCGTTGCTAGGGTTACCTTTTCCGGCTGAGTGCACAAGGTAGCAAGGCCATGGCATCCATCCACTTTCTTGCGTTTCGGGTTTCCCTTGCTCTGAAGAGCAATGGGGCGCTAGGGAGCTGGGTAGACGCGGGTCGGTGCGTTCCATACAAAAAAAAGGGGTTGCCCGCTTGACGCAATCTATAAACTGGTACATATTGAATTCTTCAGCACATAATCCCCAGGTAGAGCTTGGGCAGGGGCTGGAATTGGGATTATACTTTTATTTTCTATCCTCCAAATTGCAACGAGCATGCATGATGTTTTTGTGGATGGTAGGCACCCTGGAAGATGGAAAGGTTGAGTGATCCGTCTCCGGCTGCCGTGTGTGCTGTATCAGTGGATGCTGCTGCTTGATGGCACAACATTACGACAGATAGATATTTTGTGCACTGTTGGCAAACTCGGACAAATCGATAGTGGGAAAATTTAGCCATACCAGCAGTGTGTTACTGTCTGCTGAACACTGGCAACTTCTTTGTCCCATCGGCACTGGATCGTTTTTATTTTGTTTGGTGTTTTGCACTCCGAAATCCAATCAACACGCCCTGGCTAAAAGCTAAAATGTATGATAAATAAGCGCTCGCAAATACAGAGCATAATGTGTATGTGTATATGTACACACACGCACATTCAAACACACCCGCTAGCCAAAGGGAAGCAGGGCGAACATTTTTTGCTTGAATTTCCTATGTACAATAAATATAATATTTTTAATTAATTATAACTCTCGCCTGTGTGTGCGGTTGTATACGGGGGTGATGCTGCGCGTGTATGTGCATGTGTGTGTATGTGTGGGCGTTATATCTTTATGTGCGTTGGCCCCCGGGGTCTGGGCAACAGCGTGTCTTGGGGAGCGTCCGCGTGTCGTCCGCACGGCAAGGAGCAAACCGAAGGAGGACGATTTTTCTCTCGAGCCTTATCATCGTCATCATGTGTGTGATGTTCCGTGTATGCGTGTGTGTGTGTGTGTGTGTGTGTGAATGCTCTTCGCCCGGTATATGTGTTGCTGCTACTGCTGGAAAGTGTACTTATTTGACGTCTTTTCCCGGCTGTTTTTCCTTCTTGCCATGGTGGTTTTTGGCAATGAGCGAGTGTTTCATATTTCGGTGGATGTATAAATTTTCTTCTCACCGCAGGCTGCTGTTAATGTTTATTTTTGCGTTCCAACCTATCCTCCTATCCTGCGTTCCAACGTGTGTTTCTCCGGACCGTTGTTTTTCGGGCAGCTTTTTCGCTCCTTCCCTCCTTGCACACACAGTCGTTTGCTCTAGTTTCTACTTTATTTAATTCCATCTATCTCGCCGTACATATTCCTTTTCCGTTTAGCGCTCGTAGCTCACCCATTTTTCTTTGCTCCTCATATGTTGCGAGTTTTGTTCATTCTCAACATAAAGTCACTTTCATTACCTTCTCATCGTCCAAGTGCTTGTTGGTGGTGTAGCTCCTGGTCTCAGTCAAGCAACAACCAAGTTACTATTAGCTTTCCCTTTGAAAAGCTGTCAAGATTTAATTTTTTTTCCTGCTCCATGTTTCCCGGGAAACAGGCACTTTTATAATTCACACGTCATCTTCATTTAATGCTTGCCCTTGACTGCTTTACTTTTAATATTTTGCTTTATATCGTTGGTCACGTAGGTTTTCCATTTATTAATTTAGAAAGTTTGCATTAATCCATAGCAAAAAGAGCAATTAGATGATGAAACTATTTGATGACTTGGAACATGGTTTGTTAAATTTCTATTTCCGTCGCTTTTGTATCGATTTTGAGTTTTTTATTCGTTTCCATGTTGCAAACCGTATCGATTTTGCTTTCTTTCGGTAAAACCAAAAATAGTATAGCATAGGAAATGTTGTTAGACTTTCATCATGTATTAATTTTACAATTAAATTGACGCACTCCATAATACCCTAGTTCCGTTTTTATAGCATCAATGTCCAGCGATTTAAAATATGTCTAAAATGAAGCACGGGAAAGCTGACGCACTTTCTCCTTCCTTCGTCCCGATTGTAATAATTTTATGTCACCAAGGGTTGGGCATTCGAATAATTTTACGATTGATCTCTTTGCATAGAAATGGCTTCATCAGATTCTGGGCTGACGTATCTTTGCCGTAGTGAAATGTTTCGCCCTCCCCACCTCAAGCACAATTTCCGCGCGCCACAGAGCACCCAAAGGTCCCAATGAAATCGCCAACCGCCCTGCGTTTATCAACGCGACGCTAGAACACTTCCGTTTGGGTCGTTTTGATCGTTTGTGAACTCATTACATTCAGCCCACCGATGGAACGAACGGACGACCGAGCCATACCCCAAGGCTGTAGTCGTGCTTACCACTTCATCATCAACACCGCCTCCGTACGAAGACAAACGCGTTGTTTGCGTGACTAAAAGTCTTGGTTGTGGTGTTTGGGCTGGCTTCCAGTTCGTTCGTTGTAAGCTTGCTGCGATGGTTTTTTTTACTGTGCTTTTGCTTTTATGCAGGACAACATGCTGTCTATGTTGGTGGTGTCGGGTGTGTACTAGCAGGGCTGCCGGCCTGGGCCTTAAACATACGCACTCCGACGGGGCATTCGTTGCATAGGCGAAGTAAAAATTAAGTTTATGTCTGTTTAATTTTTCATACGACCTGGTTAAACACTCTCCACTTTATGACCAGCCATCCGTTTTTCGCCCTTTCAACGGGAAGGCAGCTAAAGGGAGGTCATTATAAAGAAATGAGAAAGTAGTCAGCGGTTAAGTTCATTTTATTTTGTTTTACTTACATACATCTTGTTAGGAGCTTTATTTAAACCTAGAATTCATGAAGGGTTAGCTGCTCGTCTTTTGATTACGGCAGGAGAAAAGAATGAGTCGCTGTTAAATTAAGAAAAATGTTAATATATGATTGTTATTGTATTATTTCATAAAGAAAAATATATAATTATAATAAAATGTGTGTTGAAAGTCTATAAGCATACCTTAATTTTTAACACTGAACTATATTAGGTTCCATTTTCTATAAACATTGCAATTCACTAAGAAATTCAAGAACTCTCACCGTCCTCGTTCAGTGGCTGCAAATGGAAAGTAAAAATTAATCCAACTTTTTCCTTTCGTTCTCTTCTGACCAACAACGTGGTGGTGCTGATACTCTTATCTTACGGTCTACCTCATCCTTACTACACTGACACCGGACACCGTTGCTTTTCCCTACGCTTGGAAGAAGTAGTTCTTGGAGTCCACAAAATCCACAATAAAAGCAATCCGTTCCCGTCTCCGATCCGTACTGCTGTAAAAGGGAAAAGGAAAAGACAAAACCGAATCAGGTGCAAAGCAGCAAAAATGGGTGGTTGTGCTGCTGCTGCCGTACAGTAAATTAATATTTATGTAATTTCTTATTAGGCTCTTATGTGTTTAGCTTAATGTGCGCTGTACACATTTAGGAAAACATAAAAATGAATGTGCGCTGTCTAATGCAAATCAGTTGATGTTGGTGTTAGTCCAATGGTACACCCGAGCGATGTAGGAACGTGCGCGTGTGTGTCTTCCCGGTGGGTTTTCCTCGGAAAGTTTTTACATTTTCCCTTCCCATTCTAGCGAAACTACTTTCCCAAAACCAGGAGAACGAGTCTGGCAGAACCTTTGAAGGGGGAAATCAAATTAACTATCTCCCCAAGAATTTGCTGGTAGTAATTGAGCAATAAAAGTTTAGATTTTAGTTTTAGATGTAATAGCATGCATATCGCCTGGTTATTTTTATGCTCCCTTGAAAGAGTTTTGTAATTGTGTATTTATTTTCTAAAAACATTTGAATAGCAAAATCGTTCATTAATTTGCAAAGATTTGTTATTTATTAAACGACGAACCAGTTACATTATCCATGTCTCTAGCGATACTGTTGGCACCAAAGTGACATTATTTCTTTGGATCCTTGAACGAAACATAGAATACGCTCTAGTAGCTCTCGTAACACCGGAAGGCTTCACAAGAAACCGCACTT
This sequence comes from Anopheles christyi, assembly GCA_000349165.1. Taxonomy (NCBI): domain Eukaryota; kingdom Metazoa; phylum Arthropoda; class Insecta; order Diptera; family Culicidae; genus Anopheles; species Anopheles christyi. Next base: position 9,840 of record KB686835.1, read on the forward strand.
AAACACGATTCGTTTCATAAGGATAAAGAAATTTATTGATTTTGGGAAAAACTGCTCCCTGTTTTGTGGGTAGCTAAAGCAGCATACAAAGGGAAAAAAAAGTTTGTTATAAAAATATAATTTGTATAACATACTCCTGGGTTAGTTTTCAGTCGGGGTTTTAATAGTTTTAAAATAGATTTTTTTGTTTCGATGAAAAATAAGTAAGTAGATGGTTAAGGATCCACTTCAACTTCCTTACTCTGTCTATTCATTCCATTTGTTTACACAAAAAAAACACATATGTATGTGAATGACTTATGAAAGTAACATAAGCAACAGGAGAAGAGAAGCTGTGCGTGCACACATGATATAATGGATCAGATAAAAAGAACATATTGTGTCGAAATCACCGTGGGTAAGTTTTGCGTATTACAATGATGATCCCTCCACCCCCCTCCCTCCCCAGGCAGATGGTGACAGTTTCATACATAAATTATGCTAACCACTCATGCAGCCAATCTTTCCATTCGAACTATCCGTCCGCTACGTCGTTTCTTTCCGGTTATGATGGGAATGGGAGACAGATTAGAGATTTGCTTCTGCTCCGTTTCGATAAAGACGCCGTACTATTCGTCTTCGCGGCTTTGAGCGTAATTCCACAACCGACCAATCTGTTTCATTTATCTTCCCGTTTGAACAATAATTCATCATACAGCAGGTTCTCTTTCCTTTCCGAGTGGTACTTGGCGATGTTATGCGAGACAACTGAACTGAATTCTTAGATAAATACGAAGCGGGAGCACTGCTTAGTTTTAGCTACGTTTGAGGTTTTGTCAAGTCACATGATAAGAACGTATGCGTGAGGAATGTTAAATGTTTTAATTTGTACACGTTGACACAGCAATCTGTCATACAAATCGAGCCCGAGGGAAGGCGTGTTGTTCTTTCGCTTTTTATTTTTGACTTTTTATTATTACTATAATTTCTATGTTGTAAACATTCAATATGTACTAGAAATGTATAAATAAAAAATCATCGAACATCGATTTACTGGTAAAGAAAAAGACAGGTTGCCTTCTGTATTTCAAAATAAATGTTTAATAATCTCTTTTGACACTGATGCTCGCAATAATCGTTTTACACACATCCGCAAATCGATATCGGTAACCGTGAAAAAATAAAAAGCGAATCCCTTCCAAGCGTTTCTCCGTCGCGTGCCGTACATAAGCCCCTTTTCAAATACATAAAATGAAGCGGGGAGAAATTATTTTAAAATGCTCTCGAATGATGCAACCTGTTGCGAATATCTTCCTTTCCTCTTCCCCTACAAAAACGGTCGTTACGCGGCACCGTCCGCTCGTAGCAAGGACTCATGTAAAACAAACGAGATTTAAGGGCACGGTTTGTGCGGCACCGTGCAGAAGAGACAGAGAACGCGAGAGCAGGATCGAATGATCTGTACACGGCGAATGCTGGGCGAATTTTGAAGAAGAAGAAAGTCATGATGACGGGAGGGCACGACGAATTTAAGGGAGAAGGGGGTAGGGGTGGAGGAAAGCCCGACGGTGAATGAAAATTTTGCTAGAATCCTTCGCAGAAGCATCGAGCCAGAACTAAAGCGAAAGGGAAGCGAAAGGGACGGAAGGCGCATTTGTTGACTTTAGACCTTCCGGGCGTTTTATTTCACTTTTTTAAGTTTGCACAGCTGGTGGTTGTTGCGGCGGGTGTGTCTGGGTTTGGACCAGGAGGAGTTTATTATACGTTTGTAGGATGTATACTAGTAGTGGGCGGTGGCTGCGGGTGGTTGAGATGGGTTTATTGTTGTGTTTTGATGTCGTCGCCGGCAATCGTCGGGCCGTTGCCGCGTTTGTCGATGAGAATGTAAAATCTGGGAGGGATGAAATTTCAAGGACAAGGTCGTCAGACTTAAAAAAAGGGGTTTCGGTACCATCGACCGGCGAAACTGTGCCTGATTGTGTATCGAAATAGGGATGCTGGCGTGTGCCGTTTTTGACCTAATTTAGAGTGCTGCTAGTTGTGGTGAGGATTAGATTAAGGTTAAACAGCGCATTTTAAGGATGTTGATGGGGATTGTCGTGTATCGTTTTTTAATTACTTCTAGTGTACTGGATTAGACATTTATTTCCTATATTAACTTATCTAAAAGCGTCATAGCTTAGCAAATTTTTTCATAGCTTAGCAAAAGCAAATCACTGTGATTTCTTATATATGTATACTGATAATTCTTACAAATTTCAACATATATTTTGGTGCTGTTTTCTTGTAAATTTGAAACCAATCGCTTCCCGTGCTTGAAAGGCAATAAAAATGCGCAATAAATTATAAGCGACACAAAATCTGGACTGACTTGTAAAGTGGGACAGAAAATCCATTATTCTCTGTTGGTGATTTCCCTTTCCCTACTTACAGCACCAGCATAGGCACAAGAAGAAGCATCGCTGAAGGTTGGAGGTGCTCAAGTGTACGCCTGCGTCCCATGTACAGCGAACGGGCAGCATTTTTCGCCAAATCTACCAAAAACCGAAACAGTTGCCGACCGATCTCCGGGCTTTTTGGGAGGGGGTGGAAAATTAAAAACTCACTCACCAACACAACGAACCTGCGATTTTCGGGCGAGTTTTCACTTGCTTTCACTGTTATTATCATTTCCGTTTCGGGAAGAGGGACGTTTGCATTTCTCTCTCGTGCTATGCGGCTAGCGGCGCATGCTAAGGAAGAACGCTGAGTGACTTTCACTTTCAGAGTTTTGCCATAGAAAGTGAAAGCCGTTGGAGGGAGTTCGCAGAAGTAGGCGACCAGCAACCAAACAAAAACAAACCGGCCGGGCGGTGTTTAGGTGCCCATGAGATACTCTGGTTGGAAAATGAGATACTCTTGCCCCTGTTGCGAGAAGTGAGAGAGAGAGAGAGAGAGTGCTCGGCTGATTGGGGTGGCGAGAGAAACATTGATATAATTTCCAAAGGGGAAATTTAGCTTTCTTCCCCCTTTTAATTAAGGATTCGATAAGGATTCGGAGAAGAAATTAAAATGCGAGGAGACGGCTGTGGAAGCATGCTTGGGAGACCGAGCACACGAGCATAGAGGGTGATTTAAACAAGAAAGCTATATTTTTCTTGAAATTGTTATAATAATTATATGGTGGTTTGAATATTTGGTAATTATCGGAACATTGCCATTGAATTGTAAAATTTATAATTGAAAAAGGGAAAATATTTCTTAAATCCAACAAATCACATCATGCATCAAAACTTTGATATACATTTTCAAAATCTAGAAATTTACAAATGACAACGACGCTTGACTGACAGAGAATGTTGAAATTATGGCAAACATGAGCCGAACGATGAGACGTTAACGATGGTGTGGTGGAGTGAGATTGAGTGTTAACAAAGGCAAAAGCCTAAAAAAGGGCGATAAGCGCGCGCTGTGCGTGCACTTGCTATTTGCTGGGAGGCATCTCCAGCCTATTTCACACACGCAACGGCCGCACATACATCACACACATATTGATGCTGAGGTAAGGAGCAAACATTTATGTTCTCGCATACACGTGTGAGCCTGCTTTTTGGTCGTTATCGTCGCCTCCGCCCATTGCAACCGGACTTTTGACGTGGAGCTGGGCAGGCTGACGACGGTATGGTGGTGTGGTGAGATGATGCTGTATGCCTTTGCGTTACGATGAAGTGAGATATTTCGGCCAACCCTGACGACCAAGCGATTCCATGGGATCAACGGGAAGACGTCGGGTTGGGGTGGCCAAGAATGACCGACGGCAACGATTTCCTGGAAAATGTTGCCCACCGTCTTCATTTCTGTATGGTTTTGCTTTCCCATTTTCTCCTGCTTTCATATTTTCCATTGAAAGTTGAACGTAAAAATGGCGAGCAGGAAGGGGGTGGTCGTATGAATCGGTAAGAAAAATTAGAAGAAAACTCTATCATATGTGTGAGTGTGCATAGCATGTGCACAAGAAGAAGGCTGTGACGGAACAGGGGTGAGAAGTGTGTACAATTCAAGTTACTTATTAAAGTTTTTCCCCCGCTCGTGGCATGTTTGGTTCCAACCGCGCGATGTTTCTTCCTTCCAATGTGGTACACACGTGTAAGATAGCACATAACATAAGTGCGCGGGTATGTGTAGACACACTTACACACATAAACACACATCCTAATGAGAGAAAGGGAGTGCGAGAAGGAGGCTCATTTTTGCTTCAACCTTGGTGCTGGTCATCCTTGTGCTGAAATGAAATGGCTAGAAGAAGGAAAATACTCTGCTCCAATTTTTCCATTTTCAGTTTGGGGGTTTTTTTTTTCATTCGTTCCTCCTTCTATTCTCGATTGGATACGCAATAGGATGTGTATTGGCTTTAGTGCGGGCACTGTAGTGTTTTGTTGGCGAGGAGGAGAGTAAGAGAAATATAGACAGGGAGAGAGAGAGAGAGAGAGATGATTACGAGAGCAGTGAAAATGACTTCGGCCGATGGATTGCACGGCACCGATCAATTGAACGGGAATGAGCAAGTCATAAAAGTGGGACAGGCAGCGGCAGGAC
>KB686846.1:0-14360 GCA_000349165.1 Anopheles christyi
GTATGCTTCTATCGAAAATCAAAACAATAACAAACCATGGATTTTGCTAAATATTGCTTCAAAACTAAATCGAAGCTTTACAAAGTGTTAACCAATAAATACTAAAATATGTTTGTACCTATAATTAGCAAATTTGTCATGAATGAAGCTTCTTATTAACAGTAAAATATTATTTTGTAAGTTAACTGCAACCGTTTTCTAAACCCGCCTGAATGTATGTTTTCGTCAATGACAGCATTGTACCGCATTGCCGAAAATAGGAACACAGCCTGCCGAAAATAGGAGCAAAATAAATGTTTGCATTTTTATGAATATTTCTAAACGAACTCATTAAAATGAAAGAATCTGTATTTCAAAAAATTATTTTCACTCTACATCGAGCAAAATAACTCCATTTTCATGTAAAACACTACAAATATTATGTTTTTGAACAGTTTTTGTGAAATAGCCGTACTAAGCTGCCCAATACTGGTACACTTACCCTACATGATGCCTTGCATTTTGGGTCTCATTATTTGCATTAGTTTTTTTTCTTCGAAAGATTACTATAATATAAATAGTAAGCAGAATATTTATGGACCATTTTATTAAATGGTTATGGTCAAAATTTTAGAGAAATTTATGTGGTGTGCACTGTACTTAAATAGAGAATTACGTCGCGAGATCCAATTAATAAACTGGCAGCGAAGATTTGTTTTGTATAACACCAACGGCAAGTTAACGTCATTGTATTGATTCGCATTTTTCGAGATGTACTGTCATGCAAAATGGCCAGATATGGAAAGGTGTGAGATAATGTCGAATTCCATGTGCTTATGACAGATAACCTAAAACCGATGCTGTTTACATCTCATTTGTGATCTCCTCGGAACTGCTACTGCTTTGTGCATAAATACGTAAAAAAATAAAATGTGTATAGATACGGTGTTTCAACCCAATATGGCATGCAACGGTAGCGAAAAACAATCTACAGAAAAGTTTGAGCAACCAGCTGTATCATCCTACGTCGAAGATGATCTTCGAATAAGGCGGGTAGCAGGCGGATGTATGGTGCAATATCCACCCCTGTTTTCGCCAGATGGAAAGTAAGGAACAATTATTAACACTTTACTACCATAAAGAAAGTGGTTCTCACATAATGTTTTCTTCTTATAGTTTACTGTTCATAATCTACGAAAATTGCATACAAGCATTTAGCGTTATAACTGGAGAGTTGGTTCACAATTATGAGAACTTAGCAAATGGAAGCGTTTTAATTGGCATGGTGATCAACAGAGCTAACAACAAGTATATATATGGCTGTACTGTTGATGGACTAATTATCTCGTGGAAAATAGATTCCGGAATTTTGAACGAAAAATTTGAAGTGCTGAGAAATACCAAATTCACAATCGAATCATTTCACATACTGTATGATGATAATGATGTAGCTTCCTTTTTAATATTTGGTACATCATCTAAAAGATTATTTCTACAATACTGTCCACAGAAAAAGAAAATACTGCAAGTGGTAAACGTGAAATTGCAGACTAAAGAAGCAGAACCTATTAACCAGCTGGATAAAGTTCGTATTTTAGCAGCACCAGGTGGTGATGGATTAAATTATTTCGCGTACATAGCTCTTGATAGATGGTACTGGTGTCGACTTAAGCCTGAAATCTACGTGGACAGTCGTCCTCACTGCAGTGGCGTAACACCGCGAGTTATTGTTTGTCATCCAGCAGAAGCTATTGTTGCAATTGGTGACAATATAGGCCGTGTGGTACTTTATCGAAACTTCCTTGTTCAAAAGCGTCCTTTTCCAGAGACTTACCATTGGCATGCTCTACCTGTTCAGTCATTGGCGTTTGGAACAAGTGGTACACATTTTTATTCTGGCGGTCAAGAACGTGTCATGGTCAAATGGAACATAGGACAGCATGAAAAAGGAGCCCTAATTCCACGGCTATCCGATGCGATATTGCACATAGTTGTTGGACCAGAAAGTCTTAAACTGGTTCTATGTACCGCTGATAATGGTATACAAATTTTGAACGCACTCCACAAGCAAACTGCTTTAGTTCAGAGCTTTTCAAAAATTTCAAATGTAGTTGCTGGAAATCAACTATTCCCTGCTGGCATACGTGTAAATCCCAGAACTCAATCAATTGTTCTTAACGGAAGAGAAGGATGTATTCAATTTTTTTCTACATACTCTAAAAGTTTGCTTTACACGTTGAATATAACAAATCGCAATTACAATACCATGGAGGAACGTGTGGTTATTCATAACACAATTGTGACCAATATCGCTATTAATGCATATTGGTTAGCCACTGTAGAAAAATGGACTGATAACCGATATTCAATGGAAACCCGTCTTAAGTTCTGGAAGTATGACGAATCGCATCAAACGTATTCATTGAGTACGAATCTAGAAAACGTTCACCATGGAGGAGTGAATGATGTGACCTTTTCCAGCAGCACTCGAGAGCGTGATATACAGTGTGCTACAGCTGGGGAAGATCGGCGCATAAAAGTGTGGGCGCTAGAATCGGTAGAAATGAGTGATGGTAATGAGAAGCTTATATGGACATGCGTTGGGAGAGTACAGCATCGAAACCTTCCCGTGAAATCGATATCATTTTCGCAAGATGCTTCCCTCCTAGCTGGAGGATTCGGAAATGTATTATGTACATGGAATACCGAAACCTTACAATTGAAATGTTCCCTTTCTACACCGAGCGGCTATGATGGTTGTGTCAATCGAGCGCTAATAATGATTCCGACTGCTAACACAAAGAAATCAGAAAAACATGTGAAAACAGAAAAGACATACGAGAAAGTTCACGAAGAGGCCACAAGTGAAATGTCAGCTCTAATGAATGGAAAAGAAAGAAGCATTTTTTTCACAACGATGAACAGTAACCGAAAATTATGCCAAAGAATTATTCGCACTGGGAAACATGCAGATCTCGGTAGGAAAAACGACCTATCTCACGAACTAAAAAAAATAATTTTACATAAATCGGCAGGGAATGTCCAGATCAACATGTCACAAAGAGCAGAAATATTTCAAACTTTAGCAATTACGTGTCGACCAACTGATGATAATTTTCGAATCCGAATTCTAAAGAAAATCGCCACATCTAGGAGATCTTCTCGAAAAATTTATCAATGTTTGCAGAAGGTAATTGAACATATGGATGAACAGATTGTGTTTAGAAGTTACCGGAAAATGCATAACTTTGAGCGTCGTAAAATGTCTTTGATAACTGATAAAGACATTGAACAAGTATTTATTCCTTTGGTAAATCAAAACAAGAGTATGGATAACATGAAGGAAATGTGTCTTAACGGGCTTCCACATGACATTACAAACAAAGATAGTCCAGTTAAATGTTTTGCGCAAATTCGAAATGTGAATTTTTGCTATGGGCATTTTTCACATCTTATTCTTATTTGTACTGAAAATCGTTTGATTGTTTGGAATTTACTTTCGTTAAAAATTCAAGTATCAGTGTTGCTTACCATTGATCAACTAGCTCTAGATCCATTTACCAATTTGATTGCAGCATTTACAAAAAATAATGAAGGTAAGAAACACAATATTTCGGCATTAATTGGCATACAGTTTAAGGATTACGTGACTAATATTTCGAATGCCCTTTTTTTTATTCGACAGTCTATGTATTTCTACCTAATATTCCGATGCCGCTTTATCATCGAATCAATATGCCAAAAGTATTTGGCGCAGCATGGATCCCTCGTCGTTACCCTAGATCACAGTCTTTCAATGTGGACTGGCAAGCAACTTCGCAGTTATTTTTCTTGAACGAAAAACAAGTATGTAAACAATAATTGCTTCAATGCTTCATTGTATGAATGCATAAGAAAGGAAATTTATAAGCTGAGTTGTTATTGTTTTGTTTATTATAATTTAATTTAGGAACTTCTGCAACTGGTTTCTGATACCGATGAAGAGTCTCTAGGACCCGTGGTATGCATGAACGAGTCTCCAATCAGTGCTAATACACCTTTTGCTGCAATGCTGAATAAACACTCAGGTGGGAACAATTCCCAATCGTATACTGACCTTAAACAACCTGGAACATTTTTTGATTTAACTACTAAATCTACAGTAAAGGATGTAAGTATTCTTAAAATATATATATGTTATACATACATAGGTAAGTTTTGTTTTCCATTGTACACTTGAATAATAGAGGTAGCTTTTACTGTTTACTTTTTACTGTTCTATACTTGGCATTGAATCAAAAATCGACTAAATTCCCATCCCGTATTTATTTGAAGGTCTATTTTGTTTTAACACTTTGTTGACAGGGGGATGGACATGTCCGTCCTCTCTCAGCCGAAGCGCCTAAGACAATAAAATTCATGCGGTGATACCAGCACGTTCTGGCTAAAAATCTCCCGTCAACAAAGTGTTAATATAATATCCTAAGCGGAGCTACTGTCTCTAGTTATCCATGGAGAGTTGTTTAAAGACAAGAAACCAGTTCGGCGTATGTAGTGTTTTTTTTTTAAATGGCTGCTCGGACTGAAATGTTATGTTGTCCATCTTAGTTTGTTTGCACGAGTGTACGAACCAACAATCTGAAATTCATACTACATTGTTTATACTACGTGATCGTGCTACACGTAAACTAAACTTAAATTATTAAACTTTGTTCAATTATCATGCGCTGGCACAAACAATTTTATTTCTATAATTCTGTTCAATTGCTTCGTTACAAGTTGACACGCTAGCAATTTATGATGTTCACAATGTGGCAGTATAAGACTTCATCTTATTCAAAGCCTAATATACATTGCTTGGAACATAAATCCTTCCAATATCTGTTCTGCTTTCAGAAATAACATAAAAAGAATGACGTAATGCTAGGTAAAATTGATAAAATATTCAAATAATCTATAGGGTTCTGCTATGTTGAGTTTTGTTATTTCTTTTTAAAAAACTTCTACTTCACTATTTCTTTATTTTTGTCATGACTGTATGACAAGACACTTATTATGTGTACATCTCTTTCGAATATTGTATAGGCAAAGTAATATTTTGTTCTGTTGCAGTATTTTTGCCTTGCATTATTTTACACAGTGTCAGGTCGTCTCAGCATGTGTAGACGATAGTTTCTACAACGGCGCATGAGATGAATGTCATGCTTAAAGTATCGCAAACAATGCCATTGCGGTATCTCCCTCATTGATTGTGCAGCCTGTGAAGTAGAAAAAAGATGTAACTGTTAACACTATAATTATCACACTAGTCATTTTGATTATTAACGCTAAATTCAACGAGGTATAAATTAACATCAATATTAATATTAAATCGAATGAATTGAGAACATTTTATTACGTCTTAATTGTGAGTTTAAAATGTATGACCAAGCAAATAAAAGGTGTATTATTTGCTTTTGATATTATATTTGTACGTATTTTAATATCTTTTTGTAGGCACAAATAAAAAACAAAAATGGGTTTTATTTGTAAGCCTGCTCGTTCAGTTTAATTGAAATTGCTGAAAAGAAAGAGAATTATTTTTAAAATATTATAAAACTATACATACCTCTTCCGGATCAGCAAAAATCAGACTGTCCACCACCTCTGGGTTAGTAACAGGCCAACCTGCTACGGTACATGCCCTGAATGCGCAGATCATAATTAGTATAGAAGCAATAAACCCGTAAAGTCTCATTCTAATAAACGGTATATTCCTCAGACTATCACAATAAGTTTATTTCACGTTGTAGTTACGTGATTACGTTAAACAACAGTCACAGTATTTTTTAACAGCTATTCAGTATCTCAATTTTTCTTAACCAATCAACAGCGTGAATAAAATGGAGCACTGATGCTAAGAAAGAAGAGGAGGGTAATATCATTCATTTTCATAACATTTAAAAAACTAAATTAAAAAAATGTATTATGATGTTTGTGAAAAAATGGAGAAAGCACGTTGCTAAAATATATATATATAACTTGATGCACAAAAAAATGTAAATAAAAAATCATGTATTTACATTCAGCAAGATCTTTCGATCTAGCGATTTGTTGGCTATAGAGCTATGCGAAAAAGCTAAGCTGAGATAGAATTATTTTAGTGAGTTCAATTTAATAACACAAAACACATGGATAAAATCCGTAACGAATTTAGTAAAAACAGTCTAATGTTTTTCAATAAACAGCTATTTTTAAAGACACATTAAGGAAAAAACTAACCATCCAATAAATATTGATTGGTTTTTGTGCTCACTCTTAGACTATCAACGGCAAATTGATATCTCATTGCCATTGTTATTTGGCTTATATAGTCGCATCGCAAATCGATATACGCTTAAACAAAAGGAAAAAATGTTATTGCCTGATCCGTTGTCAGCTGTCGATAGCATTCTTTTGCATACATCCCCTTAACATAAATGCCACTGGTCTAGGGCTAGTAAAGAAACGCATAATTGAATAACATTATTTGCTTTTATGCAAACAAATGTTCTTAAAAATAATGCTCTTCGAGAATAAATCATGGCCTGAGGATTCGTTTGTTCTGTATTGTATAGAAAGTGATTATTGACATACACATACTTATGTTTTGTTGATACTAACTAAGTAAATATAAATTTAGTTTTATTTTCATATTTTTACTTTTATTTTCATATTTTAGATCATTTCGTCATCTTCCCACACCATGGCGCCAATAAGCTTATTGTGCAAGGACTTTCTCCGTTCATTGATTATCGCGAAAAAACGTCACAAACAGCAGATTGTTTTTTCACAATGATCGAAACCAAGGACGCTGGTAGTGGCAGGTACAACTGCAACGGCTACTGACAATGACAGCTATTATATTACGGATGGATTACTATTATGAGAAACATTTAAGGAAAAAATGATTCATGAATGGAATGAAAGCCTGTATAGAAAGAAGCCTAGAAAGCCTGTATAAGGCCGGCATGACTTCGAAGGTTGTTTACGCCAAGCAAGAAGAAGAAAGCAAAAAATTATGTAATTATTAATTAATAAATGTAATGTGGTTCAATGGAAATCAAGCAAGTCGTCTCGTAAAGATGCTCATACCGTTATTGATCGAAGGATCAATACCTGGGAAAGATGTGATCCCGCTGGAGTGCAGGAAGCGAAACTGAGAAAATGTCTTAATGTATCAATGGATTTGGCAGTTTTGTAATGTTTTTCTATATCGGCTAATACAAATGATTATTGAAATTATATTTCAAAATAAAATAGAAATTTTATAACTAGCTGCTGTTTTTAAATAATGGGTGCTCAAAATTGGTGTTGCATTGCTAATCATTCATTTGATTTTCAAATTTGAATTTTATGTCGTTGCTTTTATGACATTGGATATGTTTACATTTTAAGCATTAATTAAAGTAGTAGTAAAATGAACGTAAAAATAACATTTTTGGGAGTTTTGTTTATATATATACATTTAAAAAATAAACTGAAAAATGAAATCAAATAGATAGGTAATTGCACTCCGTCACCGTTTATTGTCATTTCGTATCAATTTAAACTGTTTTAATGACTTTTATTGTGATTCTCAGATAATTTTGTGCAAACTAGCTTATGATTTTCTAAACTAAGCCTACGAGAAAGAGTTTAACTTCTCTGGAAATTATCTTAATCCATTGATTAATTAATTATCGTTTGATATATAAAAAACAATAATTTGGCCTTTTTCTTTAAATAACACCAAAAATAACGCTTACAATTAACTAGTGATTGAAATTTCGCTTTTGTATAGATTATTAACTTAATTTAGATTTATTAACTTAATATATCAAAAACCGCCAACAAACAAATAAATTGGTTAAATGAAAGCTTCTTAAATTGACTTACACACATGTGCCCTGCTTTGGGTGGGACATTTTTAATTATTTCAACGAACTGCAAGACTGAAATTTTGTTGTTGTATTGTTTCTTACGATATAAATTCTGTTCGTCTTTCAATTTGTTACTCTTATCTGCTTCGCTTCATAACATGCACTAATACAAACACATTGAATTGTTTTTATGTGACGTACGTGCAAGGCTTCACTGATGGGTGAGAATATGTTAGAGAATCATCAGCGATTATTTCTTTTAGTTTGAGAGTGTGCCTGTAGCAACATGGACAGCGGACACGAGTTAACTTTTGACATCGAGAAATTGTGCTTTTCGCAAGAGGACTTAACCATGGCTTGGAACAATTACTGGTCTTTCAAGAAAGAAACGAGGAATAAACATGGTGGCCCAGCTGACAAAATTTCTGCCAAAGTACGCCCATTCACAAAAAACCGTGTTGGGTATCTTGGTGATCATTTCATACTGGAATTGTCTGCTGATCAAAGCGATATACGCTTAGAATTGTTTTTGAAAGCAGAACCTTCGTCAATTCCTGCACTCTCCAAGTATCTACAAGCAATAGGCACTTCATCTAAGGAATCGAGAGTGTATAGTGAACTGTTTCCGAAGCTCAGAATGTTTTCACGGTTTGCACCAATTTGTTATTTTTCCGAAAAAACACGAGGCAATATGTTGGTGCTAGAAAACTTAAAAACACAAGGTTTCGAAACAATTCCCAGTACAGCTACAGGAATGCTGGATTTAGAGCATATTAAGTGCGCACTTGCTGCCCTAGCAAGATTCCATTCGGCAACTCTTCTTTTGGAGCAGGAGACGGGAATAAGTGTACCCGTACAATTTCCAGGGATCCTGAAAGAAAATGCTTGGGTTAGGCAAAATAACAATCCAAGGGTTGCGGAACTCGATAATGCGGTAGATATTTTACTAGCATATGTGCAAATCATCGAAAAGGATAACCCACGATTAGTAAAGATATTGCAAAAACTACCGTCGTTTGTAATGCAAATATACGAGCTTGTTAAACCTTCTTGCATGTTTAAAAATGTTGTCTGCCATGGTGATCTTTGGGCTAGCAATATGATGTTTCGCTATCAAACCAGTGAATTACGGTTGCCAGTAGAGTGCCTGCTAATTGACTTTCAGTTTTTGCGTTATGCACCACCAGCGTACGACGTAAACATGCTTATCACCCTTACTACAACTGGAAAATTTAGACGACTACACTTTGATCAACTCATAAAATACTATTACCAATGCCTGAAAGCAGAACTGGAAAAGCATTTGAAACTTTGTACAAACTCCGAGGATTTATACCCAAAGGAAATGTTCTTTGCGTCTTGTGAGCTGTACAAAACATCTGGTCTGATAGAAAATTTCTTAATGAATCACGTCACACTGTTGCCACGTAGCTATATCGATAAAATATTTTCTTCCCCTGAGAGTTTTGAAAGATTTAGCGGCGCTGAAAAGATTAAAATGTGTTTGGAAGTATTCGGGAATGATATGAATTATTCTACAAGAATGACAGGAATTATACAGGATATGATAGATGTCTTATAAAAATGCCATCAGCTATACTGATAAATTGAAATCGAACTTCAACAACAGGTATAAGAATAAATGATATCATTACAATTTTGCAACATTTTGCAATACTAATTCTTATTTTTACTCAGTGCAAACGGCCAGTCCGTATTGAGTATAATTGTCCTTGTACATGGTATCCGAAATTCTCTTTATCTTGGCCCTAGGACATCCGGCAGACCCAGCAATGAGGAGAAAAAAATATCTGTTACTAGTTTTTCACACAAAAATGCTTGAAAAGCTAAAATTAAAGCAGATTTATTATCTTTTTGATTAATTCTTCCAATAACTATGTTTACATATATTGTGACAGTTAAAAAGACGCGGATTACACTCTATACCAAGTATACCTTATGTCGCATTTCTTACTTGCCATAATATATGATAGTGATAGTGTTTTATAGTAATCGTTATTTATTTTTCATTATATTTCTACCTTTCGTTATTGAATATAATCATTATTGTTTTGCATAAACATTGAACTATATGATTTTATCAAATACTGTGGGAACAAAATATAAGGAAATTCTGATTCACATTAATAGAGCTATTTGAAATTGAACAAGTATTCTAACAATTCGGTAACAATGTCATCTAGCCGATCGTGAAAGAAACGGTCACTATCATAGTATTTTAATATAATATCGTCACGGTTCTCCATCGATATTTTTGTATATGTTTGAGGATCTTCTTGGTGTAATTGAGCCAACAAACCTTTAGGGAAATTAACAAATCCGTGAAGCACACCTGCCCAAACTAAGCCGAAAAGTCGATAATGATCTAGACTTTTTTCAAACTGTTCTCTTGAAAGAATACTTGGTCCATCCAACCCTAAAATTTTAATTTTTTTTTGTAAGGAATTATAATAAAGCTCAACGTACTGGTCAGCATAATGTGTCCGATGTTCATTGTTAGTCAAAATATACAAAGCGCATAAAAAATCCACACACGGTGGTAAATATCGGGCCAATTGAAAATCAATCAGTATGCAGTCGGTCGGTTGCTCGCACATATCGTCCGTATGTCCGTATTTGAACATTAAATTGTTTATCCATAGGTCGCGATGAACAATTACCGAACGGAATTCTTGTGTATTTTCGGCGAGTTTATAAATTTTTTCTAAACATCCCCACAATTGACTTTCAATGATTTTTTTTTTTTCAGGATCACGAGAGTAACGATTTCTCGCAACAGCAATTTTTTGAATTCCCTGTATGAAACATAAAAAATAACTAATTATTACATACTTTGAATCCCAATGCACATCCGTTACCTTTAATCCAGCCACGAACCATCCGCTTGTTGAAGTGAATGTGGTTTCAAACAAAATATCATCGTTATATAAAGATCCAATCGATTTCCCGCATAGGTGATTGATCTCAAAATTTAAAGAGCAAGCATGCATTTGCGCCAAACAATCGAAAATAACTTTCATGTGCTGTTCATTCAGCGTTGTTTGGAATGAAATTGTTTGATATCCTTCACTTGTAAGATCTTCCATTACAAGCAAATTATGTCGTGCAAGGAAACATTCAGGAACCCACTTTATCACTTTCCCATCTTTTTCATAGTTTGTAAAAATATGGCTGTATAATTCTGCTTCCTTGCGAAATATACCCCAATCTTCGACTGCTTTCGTTAGTATTGCGTCATGATATGGAAGCGATTTCATGAAATATCTGCCCGACTTGATAGTTCCATCTACCTGTTTGAATGACAAAACAATTACATTACACAATACGTCCAGCAATATGCTTTACAAAAAATGAGTATCATACCGTTTCATAGGATATTGTCAGAAAATAATACGCTCCTAAATATCCTGGTTGGCCCGGAATATGTGTCGTCTCGAACTTGATCACTTTGTATAAGTTACTATTTATTTTAGAATTACTCTTGATAATCATCATACAGTCATCTATAGAAAAAAAAGAACGAATGGATCCCATTTTGGCCCACTAGTGATATAAACTATATCTGGTATGTGATTTAAGTGGCCTTTTCCGTGGCAATGTCACAATCAAGACTGAAAATTAATCATGCATTTTTGTCAGCATCGCCTGCATGTTGAAAAAATGTATATTTGTTTAACTCAATTATCTCAATTGCCAAGACATCAACGATGGCCTTGAACGAAATGATAAAAGACATAAAGTGTGTATCTAGAGTGCTTGGTTTTATCTGTAATTGTGTGACTTGTTTTAGTCAACATCCGTAATTTACTGTCTAATATCTATATTTGTAAATGCAGTTAATTTTTTAGTATCTTTTCCATAAAATCGCCAGATTTCAACTGTTTTTAACTAAATATTGTAAAACTGTTCTTCCTAGGTGTGGTAGTGAGAGTTGAAAAGCAAATACAATAAAATGATTTAAAACTAGATAAGAATTCCTTATCGTTTATCATTAAAACCTTAAGTTATTAACATGGGAGAAGGCGTCCATTTTCCCAAGAAACCCTGTAATATTACCATCTACTGAATTTGCTGCATGGGGAACAAAAGGGCTGAATCAGCTGATAGGGTTTAATAGCTACTGTCAAAATGTCTGGGAAAAGGAAATATATTTGATATAAGCCATCTAGTTGCAATTCGTGTTTCTTTTAATTTTCGTTCCATTTCTAAAAAAAAATAATAAGGCTCGCATTATAAAAAAATATAAAAATTGGCTAATTGAAAATCGAAAGCTGTAAAAGTGTTGGCACGTATCATTCGAGAAACAAAGTTTACATGCACAAATAGGCTCGACCGTGGATACACAAGTAAATGAAGTTGCATTCTTTAGGTGCAAGGTGCAACAGATGCATACGGTTTCAATCTGTGGTAGTAACTTTCCACAGCCAAAATTGTTAGTTATTTTCTAAGCAGAAGTTTGTGCTACTTCATGAACCAAGTAATAGTTGCCGAAGTGAATCAGTACGTTTATGGGCTTGATTACGTCACAGAGTGAGAAAGAACGTTGCTGTTCAGATCAATGAGTAATCCCGCAGAAGTGGAAGTTATTTCATGCCCATCTTCAGTGAACTTAAGTTGTTAGCGTAAATTTCATACTAACAGAAGAACGGCGATAATGGATGCCCCCCTAAAGCAAATCATCACTGATGAGGACGTACATTTGGTTGTGGAAAGGAGTAAACGAGCATCTTCAAAAGTGATTTCCTACAGTTTGAAACGAATAAGTGAAGAACCAATCGGATATCTGGCAGACCATCTTATTCTATCCGTTGAGCTGGAGGATAACATGGCGCAAAAAGATGCACGACACGCTAATACGCAAACAACATCCAGTCATCAAAACGTTTCGTTTTTCATTAAGATGCTACCGGAAACCAATCCCAAGCTGGCAGAGTACATATCAGAAATGAATTGCTTCGATAAAGAAATATTCATATACAGCAAGCTTCTTCCAGAATTCGCTAAGAGCTGCCAGGGCATTGGAGACGTTACAGCTAACACTTATCTTACAAAGAAAGGAAAAATAATTATTTTCGATAACTTAAAACAGAAAGGATACAGTATGATGGTTGACAGAGGCACTAGTTTACTAAATCAAGCCCACATTGAAATGGCACTTAAAACTATCGCAAAATTACATGCGATGTCTTTGATATACGAAGAACGAACGAAAACAACGCTAGTCGATTTATCAACCAAACTTTCTGGAAAGGATACACATATGCTAGAGGAAAATGTGTATATAAATCGCGAATCGTACGTGCGTACAACAAATTTAGAAAATTGCATTCAGGTTATGTGCGAAGTTGCTAAAAGAATTGATAAATATAAAAACTCTGAGCATTTGGAATACATTCTTAAATGTATTCCAATGATAGTGCATCGAATATATGATTTTGCTAAACCATCCAAAGTGTTTCGGAATGTGTTAAATCATGGAGATTTATGGTGTAACAATATTTTATTCAAATATGATGCAACAATGAATTGTGAAAATACAGGTAGTTACTGAGCAACGAAAAAGGAAACTAAAAATTATCACATACTTAATTGTAAATATCTTTTTTGTCTTTTACAGCACATCCTATTGATGCAAAATTGGTGGATTTTCAATTTTCACGCATAGCACCACCTGCATATGATGTGATGGCTCTCATTATGATATCAACGTTAAGCGGATTTAGGGATCCACTTTTAGAACAATGGAAGTATCTGTACTACAATAGCTTGTCATCTCATTTAGCGTCAAATGGATTGGAGCTGGGAGTAATTTTACCAATATCAATGTTCCTAGAATCCTGCACACACTATCATCTAGCCGGATTAATTGAAAGTTGTATGTACTTCCACTGGCCACCGGAATCGGATTGTTATGAACGTGACGAGACTGTGGAAGATGATTTTGATTGTAAAACTAATTCCGCCGTATTTGTAAGGGCTAGTATACGTGGATTTGAAAAGTATGAACAGTATCGTACACGTATAAGTGATATGATCACACAAATCGTTGACAAATATGTGTTGGAACAATAACCTTTTTTGTTTCTTTCCGTAATCGTAAAAAATAAGTACTATAAAATTGCTTCATATTGTCTATAAATAACTTGTTTTGTATGGTTATAGGAACAGAGATGTATAGTATAATATAAATAAAATAGTAATCGTTGGGCAGTTATGCATGATACAATAATGATATGGTTTTCTTCATACGTCGATTATCCGGGGTTGTTGCTTCGCTTTGTAGAGCAAGGTGGAATATAGAATCAGGTGCATGATACAATAATGATATGGTTTTCTTCATACGTCGATTATCCGGGGTTGTTGCTTCGCTTTATAGAGCAAGGTGGAATATAGAATCAGGTGTCGTATTAGCGCTTTTTTCGATGCGCCCTCTGTTTTACCAGTTTGACAATTTCCTATCTACCTGCATATGTGTTGGTGCTTGTTCAAAAACAAACTTAT
>KB686857.1:0-14412 GCA_000349165.1 Anopheles christyi
GTCCCTACGCATTGATTTTGATTTACCATGAGACCGAAGCTGCACAAGAGTTTTTTTTATTCCCGTTTGTAATACCTTAAAGAAAGTGAAGGAGAATGTGAAACAAGATTCGCAACAAAAATTGAGGAACATGAAAAATGGACACTATGCATTTCCATCCACTGCATCCAATGTATACAGAACGCAGCCGTATAACCAGACAAACCATGTTGGGGTCTGTTATCTATCGGAAATGGAGAGTAAGCCTTTCCCCTGTAGCAAAGCATTTTCTGCTCCAAACTTTCATATCCTTTTGTTATCTGGTACACAAGAAAAGGGAAACGTAGGTCGAAGTGGGGTACATAAATGATTCACAAAGCCCTTTATATTTCAATGTCGAAAGAGATTCCGGAATGAGAGACACCCAGAGCATGACTGTAATCGAATACGCACGTTTGGGTAGCATTGAGATAAACGTCTCACCATTTCGAATGAGTGACATTTAAATGTACCACTATCAAGTTTTCAACTACAGTTGCAGGAAGGAACACATTTTAGTACACTTTAAAAAGAGAATACAGAAAAATAATCAAACAGTGCAACACGAGGCGGTAGATTTACTGCACTGTAAACTGTTTCAATAAAACTCGAGACCAACCCATACGGATCTCGTTTCACATTAGGAAAGCTAGGCGTAAAACATCAAACCATTTATTCTTGGTGCAACGATAGGGACCGTTTTCTGAATCGTAACCGGAACGTTTATCCACCATACAGAGATTCAGATTTTCAGGTGCAATTCCTTCGGTATGTATCTGTCTAACACGAACAAGATCACTGAGGGCAATTCGTTTGCAAGATTTGTTTAAAACACTTTCGTGTTTGATCACGATTTCAAATATATAACTGCAGGAAATTACTGTTTTGTATGTAGGCAAACTGAGCGGAGAGATTAAAACGGTAGAGATAAAATCGGTTCGTACCGCTGGTTCACCAACACAAGGCGTTTGCAAAACCGTGTATTTAACAGCAAACGTTTTGAGCTCATCATGAGCGCGAGTCACGCGGGCAGGGCAGCGGCATATGATGACGTGACGATCGAAATCACATGACTGTCACAATGGCTAGAGTACGGCCTTCAAAACGTAGATAAATGCATGCGTGTTGCTAGTCTCTATGGAGAACATATTCGATTTGCATTTATGATTCATTGATCTCTACAAACCAACATATAGTTAAGTAATTTGTTTTCAACTTGTGGTAAAGTTTCGATGACATAATTGTTTAACTGATTCTCTATCACAGCAAGCAGTAGACCAACTCCTTTAACGCTCCATGTGATGGAGGTATTTCGAAGCTTACTCATCCATTGAAGCGTGTGTGTTTCTATTTCAATGCTGCTTCACGATACAACACACATATAGTATTAGTAGAAGTCATAGTAGTAGTAGTAGTAGTAGTAGTAGTAGTAGTAGTAGTGATACTTTGTCTGTGTTGTGTGTTTGATGTAAGATGATGAGTGGCAAAGGAATTGATTTTTGGTTCACGAAATTTGTGCACGGAACCATGAAAGCTGTATGTTTTTGGGCTGCTATTCACATCCTCCCCATCTCTCTGCAAAGTATCGCCTAGTGGCCTTCCAAAACTACTTAATGTGGAGCAGCAAGTGGCACTCTGCTAGTACTTTCGATCGGCTCAATCCTATTAGAGAGAAATTTGGCGCCGATTCGCTATTAATAAATAAAAGAAATCATGCTACGCTACGAATTTGCGGAAGGGGCAATGATTAATATTGTGAAGATTTTTATAACCTAACCGCACGGGACATGTGGCAAATTAAATATAAGCGCCATATTAACGTTCAAAAACCGTGCTATGGACCTACAAAGTTTTGGTTAAGATTCTGATAAATATCTAACAACGTTGGCTAATTATATCCAAGATAAAGCGTGCAAATGGACAGAAAAAGTCAACTGAACATTATCACGCTTTATTGTGAAATTGTCATCATCAGATTTCGATGACCGTTCTGGTTCGGTTGTACAGTTTTCCCGTTCTCGAAGACATGACATAACAACTAGCATTCGGTTATAATGGATACGCCCGCTTGTTCCTCAAATTTGGACTGATTAAACCCTGCAGTCCACTTGAAAAAGTCTTATTTATGGGTGTAGTGGTAATAACCATGTTACCACCACTGCACCGCTCACCTGACCAATAGAGCACGGCCGGGTGATTTGGTGGCCACGGTACTGTAACAAGCAAAAACACATAAGCAGACCATTCGCCACGCCAGTACGCAATCAGCGTGAAATTCACGGACGGTTTTTTTTTGCTGTTGTTGGTTCAAAGTTTCAATGCTCCTACGCTAAAAACTTCCATTCGGTTGCTTACATAGCTTCGGCTAGTGCACAGTACTAAAATGAGGCGTTGTTTTTGCATGGGTAGGCGCTATTACCACGTTTCTTCCCTCTTTTTTTCATAAGATGGTAGTTGTGTGTACCTTTCCAGCCTGATCTATTCCTGCACCGGTTCGAACCTTCATTTGCATTAAATTTTCATCAACGAGAGCCCCGTTTGCTTCGCTATAGCTGAAGACGAGAAAATATACGGGAAATCGATAAGCTTCGCCTGCTGCCACTTCCCTTTTTCCGTAAGACCGCTTAGCAGCAGTACCGGTTACTGCAGCAACACTGTGTACGGAATCGATTCCACATTCTAGGCGACCTTCAACTTCCTGCCGGCAGGAAGTGGAACACACAGTTCACTCACAGTGGAACCCTTCCACCCCCTTTCCATAAAGATAAACTCCAGTCCGTGCCACTAAGCATGTTGGAGAAGGCAACGCATAATGGTTAATCGTATCTGGCTTGTTTGGGTTATCATGCACTGCTGATGAATGAAACTAAAAGAAAAACAAATGATAATGGCTTCAAGCGAAGAAGGGGAAAAATGATGAAACAAACTTATTGAGGGAAAAACAACAAAAGAAAAACGCTACCTTCTTGCGAAATCGTACGGCGGTGGTGGATTGGTATAACACACACTAGTGTTCGAGCAACAGAAAACCCGCACCATAGACCGCTGACTGTAGATGAAAAGTTACGACCAAAACCCAGCCACCGAAGGACACTCGTTGTTGCCGTTCGTAGTTGGACTGTTGCGCTTGGAAAACCGCTTGATGTATAAGGGATTCCTGTCTCACAGGAAATGGAATCGGCTCCTTGCTGTTAAGCTACTCGTATTGAAGCTGAACAAGTGAAATATCTCAGCTTGATCGAGTGCAAACTCACTGTAACACATGCAACCTAGAGCAGCCGTATACGTAATTCGACATTGAAACTTTTTTTCCTGTTTCCAGACGGTTCGCGCACACGCTTCATTCTTTCAATTGAGCTGGAGATGATTAATATCATCAATACAAACTTCACATGCAAACACGCGGCCACACACAATTGCACACGCACATTTGTAGACCCCTGAGTTCTGAAAACCAAAGAAGATCTTCACAGCGGAGGGGGAAGTAGCATTAGCAGGCAGGGCACAATATTGCAGTAACACGGAATTTTACACACTTCATCACACCCGTCGATGCGCCACTTTGTATTGATGGCGTCACGTTTTCGATTGAAAATACAACATATTGATGGTGTAGAACAAATACAAACAACTATACCATATAGCTCAGAATGATGCGATTCTTTGGTGGCACAAAACACACGGAATTGGTGGCTAAATCACAGGGATAATTTCACGAAATCACGGAACAAAGCTTTGTGTGCACGTCGAGTGTTGTGAATGTTTACCCAGAACTGAACGCGATTGTAAACGCAGTAGCCGATGTCTGACATGTAGGAAACTGCCGAACCATTTTCGAAGATCTCGCCTACATTTCGAACTACAAGTGGAGTCGTAAATTCAAACTGATTTATTTTCACTGAAGCATGAACACTTCATTAAAAATTAAGGTGTTTCAAGCTTATAAAAATAAATTGTTTTGGTGACCTCCCTCTTCGGTAAGTTTGTTTAAAGTTATTTTAATTATTTGTGTACGCAGCGCCATCTACCGAATGATAGCTGAAGCTGCTGAATTTCGAAATTGATTCGTGTAGCATAAACACTGGCAAAAAGCGCCTGGCTGCTTATGCAATCCGTGCGACATGAGGTATTACGCATTTTCTTTTGACTTCAAAAGTTACGATAGGAATTATTTCCGTTTATCTAAATTCCTACAACTACGACTTTGCGATAAAACTCAATTTGTTTGTTCATTATTTTTTATAAATGTTTAGTTTTGTCCCAAATAAACGGCAAATTAAATTATCGTCGAGACTGACATCATGGTACAACAAGCTGGGTTTGGGTCACGCAATTCACCTGGGGGTAAAAAACTAACGAACTTTAACAACAAATCATCAGTGAATCAGAATCCAGAACTGAGCTCTGTCACGAAGTAGAAGAATAATATTCTAATATTGACATGGGCGGTGACAAACTAACACACTGACTGGTTACCGGTACAATGATGATTTTTTGTTGCATATCTTACACACACAAAGCAAACACCCAGCTCCAGCAGAACAACACAAGCAAAAGGACATTTGAAGTGCTTTATATAATCCACACAAAAAATAACGTTCAAGGCTAGGATTACCTTGGGACAAAGGTTCCAAGCTCTAAAATAATTTCGATCGATGACGAACTTCCCATTTCTAATGTTTCCTCAACACGGTATCAATCGTTCAGATATACCAAGAGAAACAATCCTCCCGGCGCTGAGTCTTATCACAGCGGAAATTAATTTTAACTGTTATAAAGAAAGATATAAGGACTAGACATAATTACAGAATAACATTCAACCTTTCCCCTATCGCAGATACTTTGATCGCTTCTTCAACCCCGGCTTAAAAGTATCTCAAGAGCTTAATTTGTGTGAATACTCCCTCCTCTCCCCAAACCCCGACAATAGCGCCGAACCGTGCTGCTCTACACCGATTAATTGCAAAGGCAAATGAAAATCCAATAAACGGGTAAAACGCATTATCGGTTACCATTTGCACTGCCTCGGTATGCTGTTCCGGCACACTTGACGCGTACAAATTTTGCATTTGCGAAAAAAAGATCACGTGAAAGCCATAAAAAAGCGATGCAATTTTGCGATCCATAAAATCGTACAGTATCGTTGGTTGGTTGGTTTCGCTCTGTATGTGTGTTTGTTGTTTAAAAGATGGCAGGAAATATGCACATTTCAAACGAGACAGGTAAAAAAATGTATGAGAAATTGCCACTGCGGAAAAAGCCGCCCTAATGGAATCATATGGGAAAAGCTCAGCGTGTAACTGCGCCGAAACCAAGCAGTACAACAGGCCGTACTTCTATCCAATAGTGGAAGGAACGGCGGGGGAAACAGTGCCCAAAAAAGTTTACTTTAAGAAAATGAATTTATTATTTCACGCTGGCAAGATAGTGGACGAGTGAAGTTGGAATCTAATATAGGTAGGAAAACCAAAACTTCAACCGACAGAAAGTGAAAAGGGTTTTGGAATTGTACCGGTATCTTTCTGTTTCACTTCCACTTTCATGTTACAGTTTGCTTCCGCGCCACAAGCCCACAAGGCCAAGCTTTAATGGTGAGAGAATTGGAAATTGGGCAAATACGAATGATTTAATGCTTGTGTGGCGGAGTGATGGTTTAAATAATAGATTTAGAAAAAAAATGCTGAATAGGCACTCCAATGTTTGGGTACATTATTTATATTATGACTATTCAAAAGTCAACACACAAAAGGTACATTCGTTTAATTAAGTGAAACAAATTCATTAGCAAAACGTGAATGCATTCATCACAAGGCTACACGGCTAAATGGAAGAGGTATAGGGCCTCCGGAATCGATTTCCATGGAGGAAGTCACGATTTCTTAGATAACGTTATCTAATGCTCTTCACCTTTACTGGGAGCGCAGGTTGGATTTGAATGTTCATCACTTGCTAGCACAGCATCACATTTTGTCGACTCTCCTTATCGAATCATTAAGGAAGCAGCAAGTACACTAACCAGTGCTGGCAGTGTTGCTCATTTAACCAATCGGAGGCTCTGTGGTCCTATGCAATGCGATGGTAATGACGATCATAATCGGAAGAAACCGCAACATGTATCACGCGCCTCGTGTTAGTCAATACTTTTACATCACAAAGATATCTTTGATAGATATCACTTTGCATCCAAGAGCCCAAGATATAAATGTATATACAGTGGCTTTTTGAAATATTGTCCGCAGCTAGTCAGATGGGTGAAAGATTGTATAAGCGAAAGGACACAAAACCTTTGCCATCGGATAAACCAATAAACTACCATACAAGTTTCATAGATGCTTGCGGGATCCGACTGGTCAATAGGGTTTGCCATATCTTGTCCATACTATTAACCCACTGCACACACACACATACACACAACATATGAGCGATAAGACGCTGGAGGGTCTAGTTTGCACACAAAGTGTTTAGTCCGCGTGCTGCACGACAACGTACGTGCAGGAACGTACCGCTGAAGTCTGGTAGCTTTCATTTGAAGTAACAACCAGAGAGGATTTGAAGTCAGGTGTGTGTGTGATGCATGGCACACACGGAAGCATTCCCACATTTGGCACAGCGACGATAAAAATGCTAGCTTCTTGCAACGCACGACATTCGTCATGTTTTGACAGCTTCACCGAAGACAGACATTACGCAAACGGGACCGGTTTTAATCCCATCCACTGTTGTTTTAGTATACCGCAGGCCACGGACAAGTCTTCCGTTCTTTTGCTTTTATAGTCATGTAAAGGAGCGGCCATTCGGGAGGAGGAGAAAAAAGGAACGTTGTCGTCATTACCAAATGAAAACGTTTCCAGAAACACCTTTCTCTTTACAATGAAAGTGAACTGAGGGCTGGATGTTGCAATTTGATGGATGTCAATCAAACCAGATTTTGTTGTCCGCTAGTGATAACAGCAAAACGCTAAAGGACGGGGTAAATGATACATTATCAACGGTTTAGAGATTTGATTGCAGGTGTTGTCACAAATTCTGGGATGGAAAGATGCTGCTACACAGTTATTGCAAGTTGTGGTCTCTCAAAGCCCAACTTGCTATCCAAAGTGAGCAATTATTTAGTTTTCTCACCATTTCCCAGCAGGGGTGCGGTCGGACAACTTTCGCCAACACCTAGATACAAATATTGATATAGAGCGGGAAGTGGGTTGTGCCGGTTATTCCTTCTATAGACCCCGGGTCGGGTGCAGAAATTATGGCAATGTACTAACGGATCGATGGCGCGATGCGGCGAAGCACTGCGACCAGGTTGAAAAGTCGCTAAATAATGATAACTTCCCAAGGGCTTGTCTGATGGAATTAGCTTTGTACCGCGATGCGGTGGTAGTAGCAGAAAGATCAGTAGCAAAATGGGCGTTTATGCTTAAAGCTTCAGATATCTGCCTTGAGAGACTTTCGATTTTGACATCACACATAATTCCAATGTACAAGCTATGATTTTGTTTGCATTCGTTTTTTTATCGAGATTTTGCAAAATTTGAACGCAATAGAAATGTAGATCGCATGAGATCATGATATGATGCCCAGAGGTAAAATACAAACTAGCAATTTGCGGGGTAATTTTCGTCAGGAATAATATTACTTTCCAAAAATGCAATTCATATGAAAAGTGACAGCGTCATCGCTGTATCGACTCTCCTGGATCTATTTTGGATACTTCAGTACAGTATCGCATCACACAATCTTCAGATCTTACTTACTGTTATACGGTCTTGCAAATGGGTCACATCTTGATAGGGTTACTCACCTGAAAGAGAGAAAATAATATAATATTATAAACATCACACAACGAGCGCATATTGTTTGGTAAAGTAGAATTGCAAATATATATTATTCATTAGGAAATTGGAACCATAGATTATAGAGCATTTTAAAAAAGGAGCACATTAGCCATAGTTATTGCGCAGGCTAAATGATCATACTCTTCTTCTTCTCGGTGTTAATGGCCTACATGGTCATGCATCTTGTACAGGCCTATCAGACTTTATTTTACCACTTAAGCGGATAGTCAGTTCTTGCCACCGGGGATTAAGTCCAGATTTTACAGGAGCCGGCGCGATCCGTTAAATCAAACTTCTCCCTCGGATCCTAATTTAAACGACTGAATTGAATGTTTGTTATCTTCTTCACACTCCTAATTAATCAACAAACCTGCTGAACATGACACATTTAATCCAACATAAATAATGCTAAATGGCAACCGCGATGTGTGGCACCGGGCCAAACAAACATGTGCTGATTAATGGTAACCTAGACCCTACTCTCGCGAACTTTCCTCTCCCTTCAAACCACCCAACAAACTAGGTTACAAAATGGAAAAAAGCAAGACAGAAAGACAAGACACCACACAAACACAACACTTTCAATGCATCGAGGTTGACATTGCAGCTCCCAAATTGGCACATTGAAAACAATTGCATAAAATACACGATGCGACAGTGGTTAAGCAAGATCAAGTATCATTACGTGTCGGCCAGCTTCCAGCGACCATAATTAACACCGTTTAAGCCTCTGCCGTTCCACCGAACAGTTCTACCGTAACATCCTCTCTGGTGGTGATGCTCCCTTTCGTCGCCACCGTCTTTGTAATGATCGACCTACCTTTCTCACCTCCGGTTGGGCCGGCTGAGTTGTGTACCACTTTCAGGTAGGGCAGCCCGTTGGATCCTCGCGCCACATAGTACGGATAGTCGGGATACTCTCCCGACAGACTTCGCTTGTCGTCTTCTTCGATAAAAACCGACGGATCGGGATGTACCCGTTCGGTGCTACTTTTCGCCAGTGATTCCAAGCTCACACCGTACAGTGCTTTAACGAGGGGCGTTTCTATCGATTCGCACGACCGCTGAAGATCCGGCACACTACCACCTAAACGTTCCCGCAACCTTCGCAACCGATCGGATGCTTCGAGCTCCAGCTCTAACAAGCTAGGCGGTTCATGTTCACTCTCCTCCACACTGCTGCTGCTATGAAAGAGCGCCCTTGCACGACTGCCAGAGGATCTTCTTGCTGGATCCTCCACCTGCCCTTCCGTGGCAACACTGGTAACGGTGGAAGTGGTACCACTTTCCTCACTAATACTTCTTAAGTAGTTTGAACTATCATTTAAGGATGGCGGCACGTTGCAAAATACTGGCGTCTGGTTCGACTCGTTGTACTGTAGGAATCGCCGCAGCTGGCGGAACTGGAAATGCTTGCTCTGCAGGTGCCGTTCAAGCACGGTAAACGTGTTCTGGAAACCGCGGCTCGAATCGCTTGGCCTGCTAGAGATGGACGCCGGTTCTGCATCGTCCATCGTTGTAGCCAGCAGGCCACCCTTATAGTCATCATCACTAGCACCGATCAACGAACAGGATGAGCTAACACTATCGTTTCCACCCGCCGTTCGCGATCCAGGACGAACACCTCCGGGATATTCGCGCGATGGCGTACTGTTTAAAAAACCTTTTCTACTCTGTACGCCAACATCTTCCAGCGGTTCACTGCCGAACAGTTTCCGGTAAACTTCCTCCTCATCCACCGTTGCATTTTGGACGGCAAAGGCAGCTGCGGTTACACCTCCGCAAATCGCACTCGAATCGGTAGTGTCGACTACCGGAGGCACTGTAGACATTATTGTTGACAGAACAGGACACAACGGCTTCCGAACGCTTTGATGGATCACATTCTTCCAGAGCAACGCATCACCAACCAGCCACTCTAGGTCGACTCTCGTGACCAACTAACCGTGCACGCTCGTACGTGTGTACCAGGACGTCTTGCACTTTTGATCACTTGCGCAAAATAATAATTATAGCTGCCGGGTCACTTTCCGCCATGCACACACAACACTAGCTTCTGCGCTCTTTTCGTCGCTTTTCCGAACAGCACATTCTCTGGAGGCCACACTGCCGCTATTGTCGTTCGAAACTGGTTCCCTTCTTCTGTGGCGTGTGGATGTAATTTCCCTTTTTCGGTAGTGGGGAGGAAATAAAGACACTCTTTTGTTAGGAATACACCGATGGTGTGCGATTCACAGATGGCATTCGGACCAAAGCAGCAGTAGTAGTAGCAGTATGAGCAACGTCAGGTAGCATCAGCGGGTTCGAAATGAAGAACAACAATATTTTGGACCACAAAAAAGTATAACGAGCAGAAGGTGGAATGATCGAATGCAGGACTTACTCACTTTCGTTCCTTGCTTTACTTTTTTGCGAGACGAAATAACATCTCCACATGTGGAAATAGCCAATCTGCTGTTTCGCATAATAATAAACGCGCAATACCATATCCGATGGACTGGAAAAAAGGGCTCAATGGAAATCGGAAACCTGTGTGTTTTAGTACGGTTTCTTCACCTGCACCTTCTGGAGCTCGTTGCAGCAGTAGGGCAGGCATTACAAAAAAGGGAATCGAATGAAATTTAATCTCAGGTTAAATGTCACGTGCCGTCTGATCTGTTACAAACCCCTTCCTGCACAACTGACCATTCACGCATTGACATCGATCGAAATGAATAATGCAGCTGGGATCTTTTTCAACATTATTGGTCCGAAACAACAAAACAAGAATATGGTGGAGCAGTGACAACGTGAGGCACTATGGCACAAGAATGTGAACGTTGGCGAGTACGTGCCCGAACTGCATGGCCGGTATGGTGGCTTTTGGAGAGAAATTTGCCGGACATTTGGTTTATCATGAGAAAAACAAGAACAACCAAACTCATGCCTTCATCAAGGTGAACCAGCAAAGTGCATTTCATTCGTTTGATTACCTCGTCATCAAGGAAATTATAGATTCAGTTGTTTGTCTGAAATTGTCGTTTTGGTTGTATTTGTTTTGTCTTGGAAAATACATTGAGTTTGCAATTATAAAGAAAGGCAACATTGTCGTTATGCTCACACTAATTAAAAAGAAGAATTGCATCAAGTGGACTTTGAAATATAGTCGACGATGAAATTTATGAAATGAAATATAGGTATAACCTTCAAACACTTTTAATATGTCGTGCCATTTGATATCAATTCCATATTCAGCCATATGTCAGTTGAGATGATATAATAAATAACACTCGATTATCGTTACTCGGTCACACCTAAATTGTGTTTGCATATTGATAACTCACTCCATTCCATATCCATTATCTACCGAGGGAGAGCATAATCGCGTTACAGATAGCAACCGAGCAGAACCGATAACCTCTATGATACCCTATGATGAGGGTCAGCCTCTCGAAAAGCACTTGCTATCCTTATCCACTATTTGTTGTTGGGGGAAAAGCTGTGCAAGCTGAAACCCAACTTGCCATCTATATCTGATGGTATTTGGTTCGATACAGTTTTGGTCGAAACTTGAACAACCACCCTAGGTCCCGTTAATGGTGGTATCGTCGTGCTTTAATCGATGTCATTAGCGACGTTGATGTGAGCATGAAATGAAAAGTTTCCACGAACGTCTTCGAAATACATGAAAAAGGTTTCTTTTTTTCCATGGACTTGATTGGTCATCCAAAAATGTGTACCGCCCACAGTAGTGGGACAAAGTATGTCACTATAGTGATTGTGACAAGCTTGTGTTATAAAAGTAAATCAATTAAAAAGAATAATGTTATCCAAAAATGTTGGTTTCAATCAATGATAATTTGTTAATAAAAAAGTTTTTTTAATCGACATAATTCAAAAATCAAGCAATACCGCCTACCATGGCCGTTCTTCCTGGAAAAAAAATCAAAAGTAAGAACTATTTCATCTTTGCAATAATCACAACAAGAAATGGCACACGCTGAAGAGTTTTGCATTACATCGCAAGTCGCATTTACTCCAATGATGTTGTATTTTTTTAATTCGATACGGCTCCAAAACAACACACCACCAACGTGAAGGAAAAGATTAGGTAGCGAAATTAATATGGCGACTAAACTGTGCAATAAATGGCGACTAAACTGTGGCCAATTCGGCCGGATCAATGGCAGGGCAAAAGAAACCCGGTTACATTGCGGTTTAGCCTTTTCTACCCTTCTATACTAGCTCTTATTTGCATGCTTTGGCGTGAACTGGTCTTGTGCTCGGACAACTACTCGTAAGTATTAATATCGCTCGTAGAGACATTGGTAAAGGTGATGTGAGCTTAAGCTCAACGGTGAGCTTTGGTGCGAAGTTATTACATCCCGACCGACCACTCAGCAAGTGGGGCTCACCTTTAGATCATGTTACACGGGCCCCGTTTATTCGCAAATCTTTGCTAAGCGAAAAAAATCGATACTGGATGGACAGTTTTCCTTTTCCCTAGACTTGCCAGAACGTGCGAGACATCACCCATTTCACGTTGAAGGTGTATGGGCGCCCCTTTATTTCGTGCGTTTGTTGACATTTGGGCGACGGTGAAGCTTTTAGCCCAAGTAGTAGGGCAAAAACAAGCCCCAAGGATTTAGGTTAGCCAAACAATCACACACTAAAGCACACACACGATGAGCTACCACACCTTGGAAAGTGTCATTGATCCTGGCGGGTCCTTTCGATCCAATTTATTACGTCCTTGGGGTTAAGGTGCACTAAGTGGAAGAACATTTCCTCCGAGTGACACGGTTTCGTGAAGGGACGGAATTACAAGGAATAAAAAAATGTTGATATCATTTTAGGCTAAACGTAAAAGATTACAGCGAAGCATTCTCAATTAATGATAGAAATAAGCCCCTTTTTTGCTAACTCATCCTCAAATCGTTTATCATTTATTTTACAAAGGTAAATCCCACTTCCCTTTCCAAATATTGGAGATATTATTTTTATGCATTGAATCAAATTGTTAGAACATTTTGAAAGGTACCTTGAATGTTTATGCTATAGAAACATTGGGTGTGAAATAAAACCACCAACAATCACCCCGTGTTTTGCCCTCGTTTAGCTTAAGTAGATCAACGAACGAAACGTATTCCCTTCGGTTAGGAAAGCGTTTACGCTACAACTTTTAACTACATCACAACGATACGCTTTCAAAATGCATTTCAATCACCATAATGTTGGTTAACATGACATTCACGTTGGTTCGTTGTGGTGACAAAAATGAAAACGTTCAAGGTAAAACGGAAAAAAATCACACAAATAGTTTATTTTTCTCTTGCAGTCTCCAACTGAGACGAAACATTAGCTTAAGAGATTAATGAAATGATAGTTGTTCTTCACAAGATTTCACTGTCGATAAGCAAGTAAGTGAACATTTTTCTTCGGGAAGAAAAGGTATACCGATTACAAATCCCCTTAGGGGTGACATTTAATTTTCCGCTAATACCGTGCTTAAAGCACACTTCAGCTTTATCTTATCACGTCCCAGCACTATCATTAATTCATCCAATATCTGTCATCGTACCAATAAAAGATGCCCTGGTCGACCCGTGGTTCGTCGGCATGGTAAAAGGCGTATAATGAAACCACTAAAAACCATAACACCCAATCGATGCGCTTTTCATCGTGCGAATTGCATCGTGGCGGTGATCGATCGCCCGGGCGTGTGCATGACTATGCAAAGAATCTGGGGCAATTTAGAGAGGGCCCGTCATCATAAGACGCCACACCACCATTCCCACTGCTTCGCTACCCCTAATTAAAACTTAATTATCAAGATCTGACGGAACTTCGTTCGACAGTTCAGTCTACGGTGAATACGCAACACGAGAAACAGACACATTTTTAGGCAAATTTAATGCGCATTTCGGGTGGAGATTTTTTGATCCGGTAATGCATCGAGAGAGGCCGATCCGTTCCGCAATCAGTCGTCCAATCGTGTGATGTATGTTTGAAGTGGAAAAAAGGCAGAAGACGATCGCTGAACGATGAATGTGTGAAAGGAGTTTGATCGATTTTCTGTGGTCGCGCATAGTAAACGCACCTCATAACGGGCATGCAATTGATAGCTACCGATACGCGTCCGCGATCATCTCGAGCGTCATACGAGGAAGCTACAATTAGCCGCATTATTATCGGTGGACGCGCCTTCCAAACTATTCCAACTCGGTGGCTCAGTATACGCGCAACGCTATCATGGTGGCAAACATTTAGCACTCTAAACGTTTGAGAGAGTCTGTGTTTTTCTCTTTTTCCTGTTTTACGAACACGTAAATGCAAACTATGTCTACGAGAAACGATGCGAAGAAAGCGTCAAAACACAGTCGAAGATGCACAAGCAAAATGAAACTGAATACACAGATATGTGATCGTGTGTGGGTCGGAGTTTGTTTCAAGAAGGTTTTTTTTTTTTTTTGACACAACATTCCGTCGGGATAGCACTCCGTAGGTGAATGCAGCGCATGTGTGTGACGGAATGCAACACAAAATGCCGATTGACCATTACTCGGGATGAGTTTTGTAGTTT
>KB686868.1:0-36753 GCA_000349165.1 Anopheles christyi
GAATCTTTGGAGATTCATGAATCTTTAGAGAGTCGATTCGAGACTGAAGATTTATATGAATGAATCTTCTTAAAAGATTCATGAAGCACGACACTACACTGGACGAACTCCACAAGGAAACCCATTACTTACAGATCGCGCCGGATACAGTGGGCAGCCGTCAGTACGTGTCGTTTGGTTATGAGCGAACCGCCACACTTGAAAGAAACCTCGCCAAGAGCATTCTTATACCCAACCAGTGCCATCCAGGGCCATCCATTGAGTGCGGCAGGAACTCCACCGACCACTCGATTATGCTCGACCGGACTGTAGCCGCAGCCCGTTTCGGGCGTCAGAAGTTCGACAGGACCCACAGTCGAAGGAGCCTGGGTAGCAGGTGCTGGTGGTGGTGGTGGTGGTGGTGGTGGAGCTGTCGGGGGCGCAGTAGGCGGTGCAGTCGATGGCGCAGTCGGTGGCGCAGTCGGTGGTGCTGTCGGTGGTGCAGGGGGTCCACTCTGCAGTGGACAGCACACGTTTGGCTGGATGTAGTTGCACACGGCATTAGACTGCCGGATGTACTGCACGTATTGTGGATCACGCTGACGTTGGACGAACTGATTCAACACATCCGGACAGTTGCGAATATCTGTCAAAACGAAACAGTAGGTAGGTGGTCAAGTAATGGGGCAAGAATGTACGTACTGTTAAGCACATACTTATGCAGTATCCTTCGCGATTGTCCGGTCCAATGCAGTCGGCCGTACGGAGCGGTGCCACCGAGATCGGAGGAGCTGTCGTTACCTCTACAAAAGGAGACGAGGTTGTAGTGGGATCGTACTGCACACCGTCGCTGCAGCAGAGCACTGGGCTGCCGTTAAAGTTGCGATTGCCGCAGCTGCGCTGCGAAGCGAGCAGGAAGTTTACCGTCTCCTGGTTCCGATTGTACTGGTACAGACGGATCAGGGAGGCACAGTTCTGGAACACCTGACACACGCCTACCTGCCCGTTCGGGGTATAGCAAGATCTGCCGGCTGAAATGGATGGCGGGAGTCGAGGGGGGGGATGAAGATTTTCAGCAGTCGGGAAAGGAACTTGAGCGAATCTGGGTTTTTGAGGTGTACGTGTGTGTGTGTGTGTGTTTTGGTGTCATGCAAACATGCAACTTCGCCGCAGTATTTCAGCACTGTTGTCGACTATAAAGCATTTATCAAAATAGCGTACCGAGCTAATGATATAGGCCCCCATGGGAAACGCCACTTATCATCTTAGGTTTCACTGCGAGCCAAACAAGCAATATAATTGCAACTCACATGCTCTTTTAAATTGATTGTTTCGCTTGTTTCTCTAGAGTAACGCGAGCTTGCCGCTAATGGTAAGCCAACCGCGATCGACTTGACGTAATGTTTCACAAACGTTTGACGCTCCTTCGATCAACAACGACATGTAAGGGAAGGTGACCACTACCAACAAGCGTCAATGGTAGCGATTGTTTGACAAGTAGCTGACCATCATCATCATGATCGTCATCGAGTGTTATCGATTAACACCATCAACTTCCATCGCGCACCCATTTGCCCTACCCCATTCAAAGGAAGCAACGTCGGGTACATGGCCGTGACTGAGTCGTTTGAATAACAGCCATGGCGAACCACCTACATAGCTGAAAGTTAAAAATTGGACGACCGTAACCCTCCAAAACAGGGTTGCGCTGGGTAGCAATCTCAAGAACTAAACGGTCCGTTTACCGTCACCGTGACACAATCGCCGGTAAGGAAGACAGCAACAAGCGATAAAGCAGTGAACCGGCTAATTTCACCACCACCAAACAAAAAAAAGTACAAAAACCGGACCCTCAAGCCTGAGCGTGTGCTGTGTGTGCACTTGAACTTAGGTGGATTTCAGCAAAGGCAGCATACGGTACATGATCGAACGATTCGTTCGCTTGAAGAAGGCACGACCTTGGCACTGGTTTTTCCTCAGGGTCACCAAACGTCTCCTATACTTCATTACTGTGTGGTGTTGTGTGGTATGAATGGATGAGTGTATAACTTGCTCGACTGGCTCTCAAAAAAAAAAAAAAACCACATAATTGGATCACCGTAAAACTGCTGCACCGATCATACCTTGCGGTTGCACGTTGTTTATCGCCAGGCAGGACAGAATAAGGAACGTTAACTTCCACATTATGCTCGCGTTGTATTACACTGGGTGTAGTGTTGTAAATATATATATATATATATATATAAAAGCACTTGATAATTAATCGATGCAATCACTGTGACACTGTTTTAAATTGCTGCGTGTATCGCTTTTAGCACATCTTGCACCGCACACGGAGGACGCAACCGACCGTCCTTCTCGATCAACCGTAGCGTCAACACTAAACTTAACCCGTTTCTTCGGTAAAGATTTTAAGCAGGCAGGCAGCAAGAATCGCGCATCAGAAGTCGGAAGTCGCACAACCACCATCACACCACTACCAGCAAAACTGAAGCAACCCTACCTGATAGCGCTGGTGGGGAGTAATGGGGCAGGCCTGTGACTCTCGCGCGAATGATTCCGCCCTCCATCGCAGGACCATAGGATCGTACCAAAACAGCAAAAACAAAACAAAAATGGTAGCTCGTGGCTCCTTGTGAGGCAAACCTTTGCGCTCGAGTGGAGCGGGTATGTCTATCGGTGGGGCATTTCAGTGTGGGATTCCCCTACGCCGGACACAGAATCAATTAGATTTAGCGGAGAAGAATTAGACAGCGGAAACACAAACACAAGCAGTACCGTGCTAATTCCACTCTTCCGCTGGGATCATTGCTTTATCTGATTACTCATTAAATGGGTGGGGAAATGGCATGTTTTCCCTTGTTTTTTTTTTATTAATAGCAACCAAGACAGTTCAGCTGTTCCAGAGCAACACTATATTATACATTTATGTCTATAATTTAATATGGAGATGGTACTGCCGCCCGCAAAACAGCTAAACTAAACAGACACTAATAGTGATCATCATTGAACCTGTCGCATGTAGATGATGATGAATGCTGCTCATGCATTATGGAACGACATCCAAGTAGTAGGCTTTGAAGGCAGGGATTAAAGGTACGATAAGATCGCTCAGCTTGACAGTCTAGAAACGTGAACAAAAAAAAACAAATGCTTTAGCGCCGAGACGTGCATTTTACGCATCGTGTCGTGAGAATTACCGATCTCGGCATAATCTGGTGCTATACATCTTACTTAACTGGACGCTTGCCTGTACATGTGCCTCATTATATCCAACAATAGAGGATCTTTTAAACGTTGCAAGACAGGAAAAACGCAAAAAGAAAATTATGTGAAAGAATTATGTTTTTAATTTGTTTTTATTTTTACTCCTTGAATTGACAGACTGATTTGATATTTTGATAAAAATAATCATCGGCCACAAATATAAAGTCCATAAAGACATGCAAAACTATGGAACTAAA
Organism: Anopheles christyi; assembly: GCA_000349165.1. NCBI lineage: Eukaryota > Metazoa > Arthropoda > Insecta > Diptera > Culicidae > Anopheles > Anopheles christyi. The sequence continues at coordinate 3,444 of KB686868.1, forward strand.
ACAAGAAAAAAATCAATACCTAGCTTTAAACAACAACCGGTAGCACTCCCCTAAACAATTGCCCCAAAAGAGGATGGTTAATCTGTTTTGAATGAATCTTCCATCAACATTGTGCCTTTTTAACATAAAAGATTGAAATATAGATTGGGATATTTTTCGTTAATTTCATTCTTAATTTTTTAATTCCATAGCTTTATTTCATCCTGAAATAGATTCTGATTTTTTCGTTAATTTTATTCTTAATTTTTTAATTCCATAGCTTTATTTCATCCTGAAATGTCTTCATCCGTTCTACTTACTTTATAAAATTATTCTACTTCTTCTATTAGCTTTACACTTACCTTATTTTAGCCACAAGTTATAGTTTGGCTCTCTGACCTGACTTCTAGTTTGGAATAAATAATAACACTCACATCAAATAAACATTTCTCAAATTCACAATTGATTCGACGAGAAAGCTTTTTATCTTACAGGTGTTTGCTTTAAAAAAGCTTTTCTGTATGTATGTCAAGTAGATGAATATTTATTACGCTTGCCTTTGAAAATGTCCCATGCACCAGACACTTGTCCATTAGTTGTCTAAATTGATTTGTTTTTTTTTTGCGTAAACGATTTAGTTGCAGTGTTTATGGTGATGTGCGAGGTAGATTAGTTATCGGTCATCTTTTCTTTTTAATGCAAATCCATTATCGATAGCTTTAAGAACAGCAACAACAAATATAAAGTCCAACCTCCATTCTTAAGCAGTTTCTATTGACCTAAATCAATGGGAAGGAAAATTACCTTATCACAAACACAAGCCCATACAATCCATCCAGTAGAGTAAGTGCTGAGTCAGTAACGCAACAGAAAACATAAAATAAAGAAGCTTCAAAATAAAAATTGTCAACCTTCCAATCCGTCCGTCCGTTCAAGGGCCCCCTGTAGAACCGGCTTGGTTATTCGCCTTAAACTTGAATTTACATTTTATTCGGCTGGTTCGCGGACGTTAGTGGGTGGGTGCGGTTGGGTGGGGAGAAAGGTGGGTTTGCGGAATGGTGAGAGGTTGAAAACAAACACATAACCAACCAAGGCACAAAACTGGTCTTCTCAATTAGCAACCGGTTCTGGGGGCCACATATCGCGCTAAAACCTGCCTATGTGTGCGACTTTTGCATCCGTTTTCGCGGGGTCACGCGATGTTGACCGCATCCATAAAAGTTCGATTTAAAATGTATCCAACAACAATCGAAGGAGGGTGGGGGGAAGCTTAAAAAGTGATCCAGAAGATGATACAGTTCTCCCAGTCACGTCCCAACATTTGCACAATAGGAAAAAAAAAAGTTATAATTTCTGCCCAGTGGATTTTTTTTTTTTCATTTAGTTTGGGGCCGATGACGCAACCTCTAGCAATCTGGTGGCCTTGGATGGGTTCCATGGTACAACGGTAGCGAATTAAACGGGCTCAGAAGTTGAGGTTCGCCTCGATCCAGGGAAGATACGCGGTAACTTTCACGTACACTCCCGGAAACCCGGCCCGGGCACATTCGTATCCGTACGAGATGAGTCCGATGAGGGTGTAGTAGTAGTACTGACCGTTCGTTGAAAGCTGTAGAACAGAAGGAATGCAGAAAGTGTTATTGAAAAGATGATTCAGCTGAATTGTATGTTTTTGCCTACTAGACCACTCTAGACATGGGACCATGGGACGGATCTCGTTGCGTCCTTGGCGGGTTGGGGAGCGTAAGAGAGGAGCGAAACAAACAGCAAATAGCAAAGTGGCACTAGTTTCGCGTGAATTGGATATTAATCACTGATCGAGTCGTTAGCGCCGTGACGCATGATGCGTGCCAAACCCTTCCACAACGCGTACCACCCGCAAGCTAGAAACACCATCCGCTTGCACTATACTAACCTCGGGCAACATTAGCGGACCGCCACTATCTCCTTGGCAGGAGTCTTTGCCCCCTTGGGGGAATCCAGCACACAGCACCGTGTCATCGAAGATCTGCCCGGGAAAGTACAGCTTGTAGTTGAAGGCACACTGGTCAACCGGAAGCACTACCACCTGTGCCTCCTGCAACCGGGCAGCCGTCGGTCCGTTGTATCCGACCGCTCCCCAGCCAGCAATGAACGGTGCGTAGTAGGTGAGATCCTTGGTGCGCTGTTTCGCTTCCAGCGGCAAACAGATCGGCCGAACTGCCTCGGTAATGGTGGCAGATTTCTGCAGCAGCAACAGTGCAATATCATTATAGATCTTTTTCTCATCGTAACGCTCATGCACTACCCAACGCTGTATGTAGATGTCGACCGGCGTAGCACCATCCTGGTCGGACGTGATGTCATGCTCACCGAGCCGTACAAAGTAGAGCGCTGTCTGGATGCAGTGTGCCACGGTTAGGACGTGCGTGGTGGTGATCAGTGTGCCACCGCAGAGAAACCGGGGTCCAGCATTCAGCTCGAAAGTGGACGATCGATAGCCGAGTGCTGCCATCCAGGGCCACGCATTGAGCTGCGCATCGACACCACCGACTACACGCGTATGCGTCCCGTTCGACATACCGCAACGGTCTGCCTCGTTGGTTGGTAGTCGGACCGAACTGCTGTTAGGTGGCGTTACGGTACCAGGGGCCACAGTGTTAGTTCCTGCTCCAGAAGATGACACGCTTGCGAAATAGAATGATCCGGGTGCGGTCGTAACCGTTGGTGCACTGGTGAAACTGTTCGTTGTCGTATTTGAGTCTTGGTGAGCGAAACGGAACGTAGGACAGCAAACCTTTTTTTAAACGGATGAAAAGAAAACAAAAGCCGACTCAATATCGGGAACAAAACAGCATTATGTGGAAAACAGCATTACCATCGGTGTTACATCGCTATAGCCACAGACAGACTGTGCCACATAGTTCTCGATCGATGGATCGCGCAGATTAGCGTTGCGGATCAGCAACTGCAGTATGAAATCGCAGTTTACGTACACGATGCAAATGCCAGTCTGTGCGTTAGGCGTTAGGCAGCTGTCGTCTGAAAAGAGCAAATAAGTCACAGACATGTTAATGCTTTTTATAGCAATTAGTTGCTTCCATTCGCCCCCATTTGAACGTCTTCGTACATACTACTCAACTTCTAGCGGTAGTGACCGGTATCGCTCTGGGGTCTATGCACGGACAACCGTTGTACGTTTGCCTCGGATCGATACTGGGCATTGGATCAAATCCAGAGAATGTGGTAGAAGTCAGCACCGACGGTGGACAGGTCGGTGTTACAGAGGGACAGGATACGGTCGTCAGCGTAATCGTGGTCGGTACCGTGCTGGTTAGCCCCGGTGGATTGATGGTCGAAAGGAAGGTTGGGAATGTTGGAAGCGGTGATATTCCCGTAACCGGAGTAACAGGAGTCAGTGTGGAGGTTAGTATCGCACCAGGAAGCGTACTACCGGCGGGTGGATTGGTAAAGGTAACGGTAGGGAAAAGGGGAGTGCTTGGCGTGGAAGTTAGCACAGGATTGGAGATTGTGTTTGAAGGAAACGTTGAACCACTGGTCGTCGTGAAGGTGGGTGCTTGAGTATTGAAGGTGGTGGAGGTGAGGCTTGGCACGGGGATCGTTTGCGTGATGACGCTGGTAGAAAACGTTAGCGGTACCGATGGGCTGGCCGTGGGAAACGTGGTCGACGTTAGCGGTGGTCCCGTTGGTGTGGTTCCCGTGCTAAACGTGAGCGATGGGCTGGTGAGCGGTGTAAACGGTATCGTAGCGGATACGGTCGATGCCGGGAAGGTGAAATTCGGTGGCAGCGTTATGAACGGGAATGGCGTTGTCGTTTTCATATGTTGCAAACAGATCCCCTTCCAGTGGGCCAACTTCACCAACCAGGGAAACATGAACAGTTTCCAGCAGATTTCGTCCAACGACATAACCTTTCGCACCATACACTTCGCACTGTGTAATAGCAGAAACACGACCGATCTCACTATGCTCACTACTAACGGATGAGCGGGTGCTTTTGTCGCTTTTAAACCATGATGGGACACATCACAAAAACAGGAACAATAGAATCACACTCGAGCAGTGGCAAAAAAAAATCAATGTCATTTCTAATGCCTTTTGGTCACCTGCCACCTTGGTACTAGTACGTGTCGCACTTTACACGTACGGCTAGCATATGATCCAAAAAATCGCTCGGGATTGGCATTCACCGGTGGAAAATGTAGTGTGAAAAACATAAGCACACTGCCCCCCACGCACTTGAACCACTATGGGCTATCACCTATGCAGCATATGTTAGCATCGACAGGTTTACTAGAGCATAGCATTTCTGCTCTAGGTCGAAGCCAGAGCTTAGCTACTAACCACGTTGAACGTGGTAGAACAAATAGAGAACAAATGGATCTTATGAGAGAGATTTAAATAGCTCACTATATAATTACTACCAATATTAGACAACTGTAGCCACCAGTATGATTATTGTTAGTTTTGTTTACTTTTCAATAACTAATTACTCGTGTCCCAATACATTGCGTAGTAGGCTTTGTACTTTATAATTAAAGTAAAACGATCAATTGTGAACACTCTACTTACTCTGTCCGAGTGCGAAATTAACAAGCGTCAAACTTAATATCAACAGGTAGGCGAAATTCATCTCGTACTAAAACTAATTCCAACTAGAATGCGTACAAATGTATGATCTATATTCTGCAACAGCAAAACTTCAACTGGACCAAGCGCTGGTGATCGCAAAAGCTTGCTGATTATTTGAGGCAGCTATTAATGTGCGAATTGTTCTGTTTGTTGCAAGTTTTTGCTACGAGTATTCGTTTTTATTCTAGTCCACCAAAATACCGCCAAATGTGATCTGCCATGTATGCATGTTAGGTTGAAAACAACGTTAAAAAAATGTTAGAATTAAGAACAAACATGAACTCGTGCAGTTGGAACATACGTTGTATAAATAGATCACTAGACAGACGCGCTGGCTTTAACAAGGCCGGATGTGGTTCGAGGCTGCTGTTCCACAGTTAGGTATTTTTCCGAAATCATAAATCACAGTGAGGTTTGTTTTGAAACCAGAGCGGGATGCGGTTGAGTGTGTTGAGTGAAGGAGGGAGGGGGATAGAATTGTTGTTCGGAAAGTACATCTGATTTCGATCTTATCGATCGATCTATGAACGGGGTGAGAGAGGTCAAAGATAATTTTGTGGCATTTGCGCTACTAAGATTCCGAATCCGAATCCTGCCTTTTATAACACTACTGTCCGGACCATTCTATAACGGACTGATCCAAGATCGTTCGCAGTTATCCAAATTCGTCCCAAGTCATCCTGATTCGTCCGGAATCATTAGGATTCGTCCGCAGCCATCCGGGTTCGTCTGAAGTCATCCCGATTTGCCCGACGCCATCCGCATTCATCCGAAGTCTGCAGTTCTCGTTAACTTCTTACGGATTCGGAATCCATAAAGGTATATTAAGGATTTTCTGTAAAAGTAATTGCAAAACAAGTTATTTTGTTAAGTTTTATTCACCTTCTGGTAGGTAATTGCATTACTCATTGAAAATCAGGGAAATTCAACATTATTTGTATACTTTTTATGGTAATTTCTTCCGTTTCCATGGTCATTTGGGTGAAATTATACCTTAATGGTGATTAAAAGAGCACTATATAGTCTTGATATGAAATGATATTTATTCTTATTTTGGTGTATATTATGTTTCAGTATGTTTTTAAATAGATATGCACAGCAACCCAAAATTTCATTTTTACTTTCACGCTTCCTCTAATTATTGCTTAACATGTACCGAGAGAAGCAATGCAATTGGAAAAATGCGTACGTATGCTATACTTTATGAGTCATTTTAATCAATCCATGCTTAACAAAATTTCTATAATATGATATTCGAATTGATAATATTCCATAAAATTACTAGCAAGCATTGGTCAACATGGTCGTTCTTTCGCGGTAACATGGTGGTAATCGCGGTTTTGTCAATCTTTTACAAAATCTTTCTATTTTTTCAGCGGCAGTTTAAAGCGGTTTTTTTAAAACATTTTGTTTGATTAGTGCTGGCAATTTTATATACAAAATGGATAAAACAATCGTAAATAATTGTTAATTAAACAATTAATAATTGTTGGAATAAATTATAAAAAAGGCACAAAAAAAACATTTCAATTTTCCAATTTTGACAGCCATCTTAGAACAAACAAGTTTAAAAAAATTGTCGCAGAAAATGGTCGCGGAAAATTTTTGGGTCGTCTAGAAGCAGTGTTCCGTGCAACTATTTTTTTGCTGGTCACTGTTTGAGTAAGTTGCTTACAGCTTGAGCATAACTTAGCTTTACTTCTTTTTACCATATAAAGGCGTAATACTTTACTCAATTTAGCAATGGATGCACGTGTCCATTAATTACCTATCTGTAACGAATTCAATGGATTCACAGTTGAATTTTGATTTCTGCATAATTGTCAGAATCGAACATAGTCGTATAAACGCTAGCGTTCACCGCTCCACGTCAAACAACCGATTCGTATTATCCGTGCACTCTCCCGAACGAACGATGCTCCACTGTATTTTGTTTCCGTTTTGTTGTTAGTAAACGCACCGTCGGTTATTGGTTTTATTTCGATTGTTTCACCCAGTGCACCGCGTATTCCTTCCGCTCGATCGTGTTTGCACCGAGTGTGCATGTGAATCTGTGAAGTTCCGAGTTCGCGATCGCTCCTGTCCCGCCCCCTCGCACCCATTTGTTACCCAATCCACCAGGGAAGGGTGTTCCAGAATGTCCCGTTACAATCATACGCACGCAGGCTATGCCCAGACCTTCAAGCTGGTCGTTGTGGGTGGCGGAGGTGTTGGCAAATCCGCTATCACCATCCAATTCATTCAGGTATTTTTAGCAGTAAGCCAAACATTGCGATATCGCACTTTTCCCACCCACCCGCACCAATGAACCCTGGTCAGCAGTTACCGTGCCAGCATCCTTGCGTAAGCTGAAGAGAAACAAGTAGCATCTGGTGTTCGGCTGTTGGATCGCCAGATAAGATCCATTTCGGATCATAAGTCACGCAGAAGCAGGTCGCTCGGCGGAGTGTTTCGCTATCGCTGATTTGCTCCCGCCGCATAGGTCCCGCTCTCAGGGGACAGAAATCAGCTTTCCGCAACCATTGTCCATCGGCTGGTGTCCCGCACGAACGAACGAATGAACAATCTTCGCCCGCGCGTAATCTCGTTCCCCCGATGCGCGTGATCGCGCGAAAGAGATGGTGCATGCAAATAAGCTTCTCGCGAACCAATCATAAGCTGTAATTCACCGCATAAGTTAAGACGACGTCATCCTCCGCCATGCCAACGAACGCTGCTGCTGACAGCCTCTTGTCCCATTCGCTATCGCCCACATAATTTTTGTCCAATTTCGTCACTCTTTGCGATCCGCTGCTGATGGCCAAGGCAAACAGAACGGATCGGCGATATGAATCGTTTCCATTGATATGAACAACGTTGGCGTTCGTTTGTGATGAGTTGTCTTTAGTTTTTTTTTTTTTGCGCTAAAAGAAACATTCTAACGATCTTTGCGCTCTCGATCATGTCACACTTCTGAAAGTGGAAAAGCGAAATATGGGAAAATGATGATGCTGTCTACCCCTGACCATGAACAGTTCCGTCATTCAAAACAGCCTTTGAAACGAAGCAGATGGTAGTGCGAGGAAAACACGGCGGATCAACGGATCGCTAAACCTTGTGCAGCCAAAAAAGCCATCCGCAGCACACATTCACATACTCGCGGAACCTTGAAACCAGATGCTAATGAATTTATTATATGAAGAAGGGTACGACAGTAAAATCTCAGCACATATATGCAACAAGTTGGTTCTATTCTTAGTGATGCATCCGCGACCGATGGCCTTCAGTGTGCAGTAGAAGGGCGCGGCATATGATTTGCTCTTGGCGCTTGACGATGTCCAATGAACATGGTGACATTGATCGCCCACAAGTAAATAGAAGCATACAAGAAAACATATTATTTTGTCCACGCGCACGGATCAAGCAAAATCTTGACCTACAATAGAACGCTACATAACACGCAAAATAACGCTTTTTGGATGCGAACAGTGGAATACTGACATGGCCAAGAACAACAGCTAGTACACAACAGCCGTGATGAGTAATGCAAATGAAAGTGAACCATACGTTCTAAAAATATTTGCAATAATTGTTCATAAACGCTATAAATAGGAACTCCATCGGTGTGAAAACTCGCGGAACCACACGCCATGGGGTAGTAAAGGCAACGAAACGAAATGGTTGTATGTGGAAATACTTGTTAACACGAATTATGTTTCCATATTTCGCGAAGTGACCTTCTTTAGGAGTAGATCGAGTGTTTCGAAAAGATACGGCAAGGAAATAAGATATCGACAAAGCATAGATCGGATTGTTAATGTTGTGTCTGTGTTGTGTTGATATTGAATGAATGTAATCACGTTTTACCTTTTCTTTCTTTTTAGAGCTACTTTGTAACTGACTACGATCCAACAATCGAAGATTCCTACACCAAACAGTGCGTCATAGACGATGTGCCTGCTAAACTGGACAGTAAGTTTGGAGCTAAACGACGAAGGTGCACTATTTCCTAAATGTGAATTTTTTCATTTTTTTTTTTTTTTTTTTTTTCAGTACTTGACACGGCCGGACAGGAAGAGTTCAGTGCCATGCGCGAACAGTACATGCGTTCGGGCGAGGGCTTTTTGCTTGTGTTTGCCGTGACGGATCACGCGAGCTTTGACGAGATATACAAATTCCACAAGCAAATACTGCGCGTGAAGGATCGTGACGAGTTCCCGATGCTAATGGTGGGTAACAAATCTGATCTCGATCACCAGCGCGTCGTTTCGCTGGAAGAAGCGCAACAGTTGAGCCGGCAGCTAAAAATTCCCTACATCGAGTGCAGCGCTAAGCTGCGCATTAACGTTGATCAGGCGTTTCACGAGCTCGTGCGAGTTGTGCGAAAGTTTCAGCTTTCCGAACGGCCGCTAGTGGATGAAAAGGGCAAGCGAAAGAACAGGAAAAAGTGCTGCATCCTGTAATGTAGTGGTTAATTATTAATTACTTCCCTCTACAACCGGCATCACTACTGCTACTGCTGCTGAACGTGCTTTCTCATCACTACTAGCGGGGCAGCACGGCTTCCCCCAGTGCCGGAACTGCAGCTTATCTTCGTTTTGTTTCATTTTACTACTTTTAACTACAATGTGTTGTGTACGTTTGCGTCATAACTTTGTCGTCTATCGATGTTAAAATACGAGTATACTGAATCAAACAGCTCGTAACCCACTGAACGCATCCCCAGCAGTACAGCGAAAGGGCTGAAAACTCGAAAACAAAACCCCACTAATCCATGTTTAAGTATATAAGCTAACTGACCCGGTAATCCCGCAACACATGATCAGAAATAGGATGTTTAAAGTGCCAAAGTGTGCCCACATCCTGCTATAAGCGGGACAATAACGTATGCATTGTTTATTACAGCTGGCTTGTTAGTTGAAACTAATGCACACTTACACAGACTGCCACGAAAGCTCTCCCACCTTACCGTTGGGTGCGTGTAGGCATGCATATCGAGATCTGCGCTGGACTCTTATTGCGTGTCGTTAAATGTCAAAAACACATTACATTGTTATCTCCATATCATATCATCCATATTTTGCCGAGCGCTAGACTGTTGCGAGAGAAAGAGAGGTGAGAACGCCATCCGGAGATGTGCCATAACAGAGCAATATTCTGAAGACGATGTTATTTAAACCAAACGTACAACGTTTTGCACAAACTAACAGTCTTGTTTGGGGCGGAAACCTCTTGAGTTAATCTGGGCATAAGTTGTGTATCCAACTCCCATACTCAATTATCGACAAGCTTCTAATGGATATATGATGATGATGATTGAACAAACATGATTTCACTCGATGTGCATTCTATTGTTTTTAATTTATTCTTTCCACGCACAACTTGTTTTGAAAATGTTTTTTGTTAGGCTAATTTTCGTTAGGCAAAAACAAAAAAAATGCGAACAATTGTTAAAATCGTTAGAATTATGTGAGTGTATTTTACAGCACTGCACAGGGATGAATTTAGTGAAATGTGGAATGAGGAATTTAGAGAAAAGGGCATAGGGCAAAAAACAGCATATATCAGCTACGAATTTGAGGGCGCACAAAAACGTCTACAAACATATAACGATATCGAAAGAAGACTTATCCGTAGTTAACTAAGTGTTACATTTTTATGGAAGGAAAAACACACGATCGTGATCGTGTACAACCCTGCACACGAAACGAAAGGCAACGTTATAACAGGCATATACACAATCCGGAACAAGTTATTAGTGTAGAACAATAATCTTAGCATACGCAAGCTTAACACACAAAGTGACAAAGCGTCGTTAATGCATATATTAAAGCGGTACAGCAGAATGGGTTGTATCGGTAGTTTGCAAACATCAGATCGATCAGAGATTTGACCGTTCACAAGTCCCAGTTGAAACAACCGGGAAGGACTAATCGGCGGTAATGATGATGCGGCCAATTATTGTGACGTGTTATAGAGTTAGCGTTACGCTAGCATTATATACAGCCAAGAAAACAGTGTCTATTAACCAAAATAATAACGAAACGTTAATGATTAGCTTTATTATGTGTGCTTCAACAAATGCAATCAGCTGTGGCAAACTAAAAACATAGAGAAACATAAAATGAGTGCGCGAGGGTGAAGTTGTGAGAAATCAAACAGCACTAGCATAGTTTATCCACGGTACGACTCAATACACGGGTAATGATTTCACTAGCAATGTTTTAAACGTTAATTATCACAACTCACGCTTAGTTAGAAGTGAACAGAAGAAGAAGAGGAAGAAGAAAATATGCAAACATTTCGAGCATCGGTGCTAAATTTTGTAAAAGTAAATCGGTTTGGCAAGAAGAACTGGACACTTTCTTTGAAAAAGAATTCTAATGAGCAGTGGATCAGGTTAATTTTATATTTTCCTTTACATTTTAACGTTGTTCGTATGATTTGTCGAAATCTTTGTTAATCAAAATATATATATATATATTTACTGGATTTTAATCTACTAATGAGAGGCAAAGTTTTAATGTTTCTTTTTTTTCTATACACTCATGCACACCCGAAACACACAAAAAGGCCCACTGTATCGCTTCGATGTTCAGAGCTTGTTACTGTTTTATCTGCTCCACTATCCAATCTAAAAAGGTGACCACCCGCGTATACACACCGGGTAGTTCGGCACGCGCACAGCCCACCCCGTACGACACTATACCGATTTGGAAGTAGTGAAACTTTTTGTTGATAAGATACGGCAACATCAGTGGACCGCCACTATCACCCTGACACGAGTCCTTGCCACCCTCGAGAAATCCGGCACACAGTACTGCAGCGTTGAACTGCTTCTGCGAGAATAGTTTCCGTACTTTCTTGTACAGCTGGCTGCATTCGTCATTCTCCAGTATGGGAATCTGTAGCTCCTGCAGTACCTTTGCCTCAAAGCCCGTCTCCTTGGTGCGACCCCAACCGGCTATGAATGGGTTGTAGCCTGTGAAGTCGGCACTACGCACCGGTTCGACGGTGGGCAGGCAAATGGGTTTGATTTGGGCTACAGTGGGCGTGGAAAGATTGTTACCCGATGCAATGCAAGAGGGACGAGACACTGTGCACTTACCATTGAACTGCACCGTTTCTGTTAAGTAAAGTATCGCAACATCCGAATGGCCATCAAACGTATCGTATAATGGATGGGAAACGTACTGAAATGGAAGGGGAGCAAAATCGCTAGTTTGACAATGCTCTTTTTAAAATTTATCATTCATACCTTGTACACCGGCACATCAACATGTACCGACTCGGTTTGATTGTCCATATCATGCTCACCCAATCGCACAACGGATCTGCACAAAGGACGAATCATTTCAATAACGTGCCTGGAATTTAAACAATATTGTTAATCCATCCATACTTACAGGGAAGACAGAATGCAGTGAGCCGCCGTCAGCACATGGCGATCCGTGATAAGTGAACCACCGCATCGGAAATCAACATCCCCGAAAGCTTCCTCATAACCGACCAACGCCATCCACGGCCAGCCATTCAATGCGGCCGGCACACCACCCACAACTCGATTGTGCTCGACATCACTCACTCCACAGCCCTGCTCTGGTGTCGGCAGCACGACCGGTTTCTCAAATGCGGGATCATTCGCGAGACGCTTTTGCAGTACGATCGCTGTGGTGGAACGAATCTTCGTTGAGCGTTGGGTGGCAGTCGAGGTGATGGGTGGTGGCTGAGAAGAGAAAACCAATGGAAGATTACTATCAATTCTGAACTAAATATTCAGGAAAAAAAACCGTTACCCTTACAGTCGTCGTGGTGGTTGTTGATTTTGTTGTCGTCCCTGCAACACAGGGTCCTGTGGAACCATCGAACTTAACACACTCCAGACCCACGCTGGGACGAGCTGTAGTTGTGGAAGTGGATGTAATGGGACGCTCGAATGTTCTTACAGTAGTGCGTGTCGTTGTTGTGACCGTTGTTCTTGGTGGTGCTGGAGTGGCTGGAGACACAATGCGCGAGCAACAAACACTTCCAATTCCAAGAAAATTCTGGCATCCCCGTGGAGCCGCACCAAATAGGCTGAACGGATTAATGTTCAGCTGAAAAGCGGTGGGACACGAGGTGACGCTCGCGCATACACCTCTTACCCCCGAGGAAGTGTAACACGGCTGCCCATCTGAAACGAAAGCGAAACGGATGATTTAAAGGTTAACCGTTAGAAACAGCCTGTTTTTTTTTTGTTCATGCTATGATTCTTTTTCGATCACCTTGTGCTGACGCTATGTGTACGATCAACAGCAATGGGATAGCACAAGATTTAACAAACCACATATCTCCGGTATGAGAACTCCGCGTTACTTATTGCAAAGCAGTGTTCTCGTCTAAATCTCCAAAACGACTGCAAAGCAACGCTAGCAGGCGGTGGTGTGTCCTGTCTCGACCAAAGAAAGACTGCACATACATTTACACGCCGCAATCAAGAAGATGATCAAACTCAACTTCTCAGGAGCTGAAAGACCAGTTTTTATTCAAGATGCTTCAAATTATAGGTGTTTCCCGAAGCGGGAGGGTTAAATACCTTTGCCTTGTTTTGCGAACACAGACAAGTGCCATTACGGAATACATAATAGTGGATGAGATGAATGTTTGCCGGTAGTAGGCTTACTATTTGTATAGCTTTCTTGAACTACCCAAAACGATCAATGAACTTGCGTTGTTGGGTGCGACTAATAGTACAACTGTTGAAAAATTGCAAAATTATTTTTATTTGCTTTATTATTTACTGTTTTTTATTTAATTTAATTACTTCTGTTGTATCAACGAACAATCTTGCATCTTGAATATATTTTTTTTTAATTGAAAGTTTGTAATTTCAGCTTAACCATTTCTCCGTCGTTGCTTTATATGACCCATTCCTGCACCATGGTGAAGTTGTCAAGCGCTGTGAATGCGTATTGCATATCTTACGGCGTATATATAGAAACGCTTCGCTTTGCTTCGAAAGCATTTACTTGCCATCTCTTTCCCACTACCACTGGCAAGAAAGAGACGGATCGCATCAACGCACATGCGAAAAAACATAAACATTCGTAGCTTTTCTGCAGGACCAGTAAACAAACGGAAAAGCTTTTCTTCTTACTGAAGATTAACAAACGCGGAAGTGAAGTTTAGTTAAAAGGGGTTTCAATAGAATCGTGTACAGCAAAATCGATTGGCAGCAATGGATTTGATTGTAGTGAGTCCAGCAACAGAACCAGCAAGCAGAAAACTCGTTTTCTGTTCAACCGACGTGTAACTTGCTGCCTGCAACTTTCACATTTTAACTGCTGTGACTGAGGCCGAAAGAGGCGCGTATAACAAAAAGAGAGAACAACAGAAACGTAAACGCACAGTAAAAGTAAAAGTTTTGTTGTTTTCCATCGATTGCATCAATCGCCGTTGAAAACCGCGATTTGTTGTACTTTCGCTGCGGAAGTCCGATGGCAAAGCCCGCAAAGTTCTTGCGCAATGTTCCACGCCTATCAACGCTGTTCCCGTTTGTTCTGTACGTTCTCTTCATACTCTGTATCCTAGTGTTGGCGTTTTCCTCTCGAAGCCACAGCGATGGACAGGGTAGAAAGGCGGAACAAGGTCCAAGTGGTGATTTGAACGAGAGCCCGAATGGGCCCGCCCCGCTCGTATACCGGAAGTTGGAAGAAACTGTTGTCAAGGAGTTAACTGAAGCATTCGCCAGGTGAGCAAAAAACAAAAAAACAATCCAATTTGGTTTTCTAATGCCCAGCCTGTTTTCTACTGTAGGGCGGACACAAATGGCGACAAGCATCTGACCGTACAGGAATTGGCAAAGTTTATCAATTTTAAGATACGCGAACACATCGATGAAGCGATCCGCACCAATCCGATCATGTTCGTCGAGATCGACCACAAACCGCGGGACGGTTTGGTAAGCTGGGACGAGTACCAGAGCTACTGGTTGCATGAGCAGGGCATCCAGGGAGATAGCCACATGAAGAAAAGCGCGTTCGACAAGCTGGATCGGAAGGTGAAGGAATCGATTGCACGTGACAAAGCGCACTGGATGGAGGCGGCCCGGACTGATCCGCTCAGCCTGACGCTTGACGAATTTTTGTCCTTTCGCCATCCGGAATCGAGCACAGTAAACTTGCTAAATCTCGTCGACGACATACTGCGACAGTTTGACGAGGATGGTGATGATCATCTGACGGTGGAAGAGTTTTCCGACGTGCAAACGACTGATCTGGGCGAGGGTAAAAAGTTTATCCTTTCGCAGAATGTTCGTGAGCGCAAGGAAGAGTTTACGAAGGTTATTGATAAAAATCGGGACGGTAAAGCGGATCGGGGAGAACTGCTCTCGTACGTGGATCCCCGACATCCGCGGTATGCAATACAGGAAGCGTCGACGCTATTCTCGCTGGCCGATGCAAACAAAGATAAAAAGCTCGTCATGCACGAGGTAAGAGTGGGAATCTTGCCGGTTTTTTGTTAGTACAGCGTAGTGTTGATTTGTTAAAATATTAATTATTTTACAGATGCTGGCCAAATCTGCTATTTTCATATCGTCGAAGATGGTCCACACTGCAGAGAGTTTTCATGATGAATTTTAAATAATCAACGTTCCTTGTTCCGCGGAAGTGATGCATATCTGTGAAATAAATGTATTGTGTTTGTTTCATTTTATTTGTATTTGCATAATTTATTCAATTGATTTATTTACTTTAATTCAATTAACACAATCACACCGGATGAGATAATCTCGTATTAAGATCAGTATCGGTGCAAATTATTTTTAATCAAAAATAAGTTTAAATTGTAAAATGAAAAATAAATCATTCTTACCCTCCTTTCGCCCGTCAATGGCGAAAAGCATCTGTCAAAGTCAGCTGACAATAGAATGTTGTTGTTTACATCAACCGGCAACGATATTTTAGAAAACTCTTCCACCAATTCAATGGCATCCAAAGAGCTTGTACTGGATCAGTTAAACACGTTTATCGACGAGTCAGAGTATAGAATAAACAGCATATTCGAAAGTCTTAATTGGGGCAAAGAAAGTGTCCTCGGTTCGGTAAGACATACTGATCTGAATGGCAAGCGAAATACAACGCATCACAACTATCACCTTCCATTCACAGCAGTCTACCAAGCACAATAATGGTGCTGAAAAGGAGAAAAATCGAACCAATACAATTGAAACATTTCCAGTATCTTTCCAACCATCCGATAGTTCTTCTACGATAAGTTTAGGTAAAAGAGCCCTCGGCAGCATCGGATCAAATGTGATACATAAATCGAATCTTTTGTTAATTTTAGACAACATTAAACAAGCCGAAGCAATATTAGAGGAAGTGTATAGAAATCCCTCCTTCGAGTTGGGCGTCCCACTGGAAAAGCTTGTGGATCGTGGCCCTCCGTCAAGCATTGCGGATTTGCATGTAAATTTTACACGCGAGGAGCGTTTATCGATTTATCAGCATGTACTTAAAAACACGACCAAACCACCAGACGTACCGGAAATCAAAATAAGGTATTATAGGGAATTTTATAAGGTTTTTGTTTACAAATCTTCAGCTCAACTGCTTCGTTTCCTTTCAAGATTCAAGCGTGATACACGCTCTGAAGAGAAGGCTACTTCACTGCCCGCAATAGCTGCAATCGAGCGGGATGCTCGAAGAAGAAACCCAAAACACAGAGTGTCTCGAAATCCTCTTACATACAGCGAAAAAGTAAGACACCTAATTCAAGTTCAAACTGATGCATTGGCACACCATTTTCGACAAGATTCACGCGCTGCGGAAGTTGACGATAGAACAAGCATGCGAAACAAATCGAAACCAAAATCTCGTTCCAAATCTCCCGAACCGGGTCGAAGCAAGAAGACTAAAACAAAACACATTCAAAGACCTGAACGTCCCACCTCTCCCGCACCAGATCGTGGCCATAGAAAGAGAACCCGTCACAGGAGCCGTTCCCGTGAACGGTCCACCTCCCAGGAACGGAAGCGCCATAAGTCGCATAAGAAACACAAGAAAAAGCATGATCGATAGTGTCAACGCTTTATTCGCTATATTCACCGATACAGAGGCATGCGTTGGTGCCACCAAAACCAAACGAATTTTTCAAAGCAATCCGCCGACTGTGGTTACCTGCCCATGGTTCCGAGCTATTAGCCACATAATGCAATCCTGCCATATCCTGCGTTACGTTTTGCAGGTTGACAGTAGGTGGAAGCACACCGTGCCTACAGGCCATCACAACAAACATCGCTTCCAGGTTACCGGCCGCACCAAGCAGATGACCATGCGCACCTTTTGTCGACGAAACCGCCACTGACCGTGTGTGCTCACCGAAAAGTGTCCTAATCGAACGGGCCTCTATTGCATCACCGATCGGGGTGGATGTGGCGTGTGCATTAACGTACCCAATGTCGGCAACTGTTACACCAGCATCAGACAGAGCTCGCCGCATTGCTAAAAGTGCCCCAGTACCATCTTCACGCGGTGCCGTTAGATGGGACGCATCCCCGGACAATCCGTACCCGAGTATCTCGCCGTATATTGATGCTCCCCGGCGTTTGGCATGTTGCAGCTCTTCCAGCACGAAAATGGCCGACCCTTCACCCATCACAAACCCATCGCGATGCTCGTCGAACGGTCGGGACGACGCCGTCGGTTCGTCGTTGAACGCTGTGCTTAGTGCCCGCAGCCGGCAGAATCCCGCAATGGCTAGCGGACTGATGCAAGCTTCCGCACCGCCACACACCATTACGTCGGCGTCACCGTGCTGAATGAAGCGAAATGCGTCCCCTATTGCATGGGCACCCGTTGCACACGCGGTCGAGACGGCATGGTTCGGTCCGCGAAACCCGTACCGGATACTGAGCTGACCGGCCGGCATGTTGGGTAAGATTCGGGGCACAAAAAATGGACTCACTCGATTGTAGCCCTTCTTGAGCGCATCGTTCGTCTCGCAGATATCCATCAGATCTACCATGCCCATGCCAATGGCAACACCCGTCTGCTGGCAGGCCATTTCGTCCTCGACAGCCGGCATCCAGCCAGCCATCGAAAGGGCTTCTTTTGCAGCGATCAACGCAAAAGCGGTAGCACGTGCCATTGTTTTGAGCTCCGTTTTCGAGAAACACTTTTCCAGATCTATATCGTTCGCGTCAATGGTGGCAGCTACCCGGCAGGGAAGCTTGTCATATGTCTCCCCCACCAGTCGTCCGATTTTCGATTGACCGGAGAGGATCGTTTGCCAGGCCGCTTCTACATTACATCCTACCGGTGATACTACTCCGAACCCAGTCACTACGACCCGCCTGCGTCCACTATCTCTGGTGTGGTTCGGCTGCGATTGGTGAAGATTTCGCAGTATATAGGGGATACCTTTTCGTGCTCGCAGAAAGCAGTACGTATGAGCACTTGGACCCATCATTTCCCGTCTCTCTTCCTTATCAGTAGTTCTTTGGTAAAGAAGGTAAAACATCAGAAAAAAGGAGAAAATGTCAAATGGTGTTCTACTTACCATACAGTGTATAAAAAGTTCACTTTATCGTGCTGAATTATTGTAAAACAGATTAAAATCAGAAAAGATTCATCAAAATTGGAGTTTGTTATCTCGCTAACGAAAATAAAAACAACCCTCTGTCATAGCAATATGTCAATACGTGCTGACAGCTTATTCATCGCGTTGACAGTTTACAAACCACGCGTGTGTGGTTTTGTTATTTACCAGCCGTCGGTATACAAACCTTTCCGTGTTCCTATAATTTTGTATTGTTTAATCGTACAAGATGGGTAGGAAACGTAGTGCTGGTGCTTCGGAGGCACCGGAAGGAGAATATGATCTACCAGCGAAACACATGAACACCAGCCACATCCGAGCGAACGAACGAAGGCTAATTATTGTGCTCGAAGGAGCTCAGCTTGAAACAGTGAAGGTAATAAGTTCAGCATGTTCGGCTTTGGTGCGAATCTAGTGGTAAAATGTTTACTGTGTACATTTTCAGGTGGGCCAAGTGTTTGAGTTGTTGAACTGTGACGATCATATTAACATACTAAGGAAGAACAAACGCGATCCGGGAAGCTGTCGGCCCGACATAACGCATCAGTCGCTGTTGATGCTGATGGACTCGCCGTTGAATCGGGCCGGGCTGTTGCAAGTTTTCGTAAAGACCGAAAAGAACGTTCTGATAGAAATAGACCCGCAAACGCGAATTCCACGCACATTTAAACGTTTTGCCGGGCTGATGGGTAAGCAGGAGTTGTGCTAAACCAATGTGCGCTCTTTTTATTTTAACATCAAATCAACTCCTGTGTGTTTCATTTCAGTGCAACTGCTGCACAAGTTTTCGGTAAAGGCAGCTGATTCGGATAAAAAGTTGATGAGAATTGTAAAAAATCCAATCACCAACCATCTGCCAGTCGGGTGCAAGAAGATAGCGATGTCTTTCAGTGCGAACCAGGTTAAGAACGCGAAGGAACTAGTGCCAGCGAATAATGAACCGATTACGCTGGTTGTTGGCGCGTTTGCACACGGAAATTTGAACCTGGACTACACTGAGGGAGATACCTCCATCAGCAACTATCCGCTATCAGCGGCATTAACGTGTACGAAATTGTGTTCCGCTTTCGAGGAAGTATGGGAAATAATCTAGAGCAAGCAATAAATGCTTTTAATTTCTATAAGTAATTTGGGTGCGCTTCTTGTAGGTATCGTTACATTTCAGTAAGGTTGGGTTGCTGGCGCATCTCTTTTTAACTACGAAATTACGAAGTAGGAACAGGTCGAAAGTGCTGTTCAACATTTTTTCGCAGCCAAGCCGGAAGTTTCATTTGCTATTTAAATTTTTGTATTGCTAACTTGATGTTTCGTGTAAACACTCCTGATAAATGCATACATTTTTTTTCAGAACGGCGGTTTCTCTGTATATCATTAAAAACTGCAATCCCGAAGAAATATTTTACCTATAACGTAGTGCGATGCGATAAAACAACTTAATTTTTAATGAATATTGTTAAAAGATCTGTTAATAGACTGTTCCTAGATCGAATTTGCTATTTGTTTGGAAGGATTTTCATGCGTCCCGTGTAACTATGGGCTTTGCAATCAATTGGTCAAAATATGAACGGCAGTGACACATGTCGTGGACCATTGTCAAAAACCAACACACCCATTATTTAGCATTTCCGTCTTGCGATCGTGACTAACTTTTTCTCGCAGAAAAGACTGGTGAAACTCTCGATGTCTCTGTAACGGCACGTAGAAAATCCGAAAACAAAACGGTGAATATCGTTCGAGACTGGATTTGTATGACCTGCAGGAAATAATGCTGCGTATTTAGCGCCTCGTGGGAGTGTGTTGGTTGGTTTTTGTTGGAAAAGAAGACGCAGTAGCGAAGAAAAGCGAAAAACCTTGAACCGTCTCGCAAGTGCTAATGAAACGAGCTCTCTCGTTTGCCTCTGCGTTTGCTCCCCTCGACCGTCTTATGTCTATCATACACTCCCAGACCTTCGACTCGAAGTGAATAAAACTTGTGCAATAGTGTTCGAATCATATTATAGCTTCCATTCCAGAGCAGTAGCGTGGTATTGTTTGAATAAAAAGATCTGAATCTTGGCAAAAAAAAAGATTGTTTCAAGCTTAAAGGGTGTGTTTCTTCTTGTTTCCGTACACCGTGTATCGCCCCCTCTAAACGGATGGTTTGCAGTGCATTAAGCAGAAAGCTTGAATGATGAAGAAGTAGAAGGAAGTGGTGCAGAGAATGTCCACCACCCGAACGGAGGAAAGGGTGGGTGCTTCTTCCGCTTTCTAAAAAACGACGGAGCAACCACTGATGTGTGCATGTGTGTGACAGCATTCAATTCGTGGTGTGTATGCGTGTCTCTATGTGTGTGTGTGTGTGTGTGTTGTGTGCTGTCGGTCGGCTCTTGGGAACAAATCGCTCGATGCGATGTACAGGCAGCCATTTTGTTTTCCAATCTGGTGGTCTCCACTGGCGCGAAAGAGTTGAATATATATCGAGCTGTGCAAGGCAGTAGCGGGCAGTAAAGCCAAATCAAAAACTGTGCAAAGGCAATCAACCGCTGCGGGTAAAGGCAAGAAGCAAGCAACACCACGACGGTTGTACGTCGCTTGGGGCGGGTGGGGGAGAAAGATTTGCCTGCGGCTCGTAGTAGTAGGCCCTGGAGAAATTAATGTAATTCTCAACCTCCTGCTGGCAGGGACTCGCGCCGATCGCCTCGGACACCATACCAGCGTGAATTGCCGCGTCGTGCTGTGAGAGCAAGAAATTATCGCCCGGTCTCGTACGGAAGCTTCACTCGCTGTGTATGTGGGCTCCCTTTGCGAGTGTGGATAAAAGTCTCCGGTGTACGGGAAGTGACTTTTCGCCCATGTGAGATGGTGGTAGCAGCAGCAGCATTCGGCGGCTGGAATTTTACGCTGACTTGCAAACGTTAATGTGCGCTGCCACCAATACCAATACACTCGAGCGGTACGGGTGCGAATTTTGAGAGCACAGGAAAAGAGAGTGAGCGCGAGAGTGTGACAGAGCCGACCGCATACTGCGCGCGACGCGAAAGCGAGACGACCAGAAGCGTGTCACTGTACCAGTGGAAGTTTTCACAAACGTTTTCAGCAGAGTGGCTTGTGTTGTGCTCGGGCCGCATTTTCAACTTGAATTTAATGCGGAAAATTGCACAGAAAGCACAGGTAAATGGGCACAAACGCATTATAAGCATGGGAGGTGATCCATTTCGATGCAGTACGGGCTGCCAATAGCCAGTGAGGTGTGAAAAAGTCGATACAAAGTTAGCCCTACAGTGTAGTGCTACTGGGGGTAGCCTCCTTAGCCAGCAGCAGTAGCAGCAGTAGAGGCTCACACTAGAGGGATAGTTAACCTCTCTCTAGCAGAGTGGTGGTAATGCGCGAACGCCGCCCGCCATATTTGGCTTGGGGAAAGAGAGAAAAAATATGTATTTTGTTTGCACGCGACGGGCATTTCTGGTTGGAAAAGAGGATGATGTGTCCGATTGAAAGATTACAAGCCGTAAAGGTAATTCAACGGGAAAAGTATAGGTTCGCCATCACCGCCTGCTACAGTACAGGCACATTTAGCAAATGGGTTTATGGTTTGTAAACCACCGTGTGATGGGTGTTGGAGTTTTGAAGGTGTAGTCGCCACCGCACAAGCGATATGTTGGTCGTGTTGGGATGGCTTTCTTTGCCTTCACACCCCGCGACGACGTACGTGAGAAATATTGTGTTTGAGGAAGCACAAGTGTGCACCAAACGTATGCGCGCGCGCAGACACCTCCGTGCAAAACGTTCAGGAGTGCGTAAACTAGTGTGTGTGGTGTGGCTGTGCATGCTTGCGTGCGTGTGTGAGTATAATCGAACGATAAACTGAGCAAGCGGGACAGGGATTACTACCACTACCCAATACATGGAACGCGCTGTACAATTATGTGAGAGTGAGGTGAAGGTTGGCAACCATCTCATCAGCTATCTCACACACCATCATCGTAGCGGTTTTGTGTCTGGCCTTCTGCTGCTGCTGGTGCGCGCGGTGTTTCACTTCCGATTTCGCTGGGGTCTTCTCTGTCTCTTTCCTGTCTGAAGCGAGCGATTGAACGTGTGTGTCATGAAGAAAATCCCATTCACCACCGTGTGCTTGCCCCCGTGAGCACAGCAGCGTGTTAGGGAGATGATAGCTTTTGAACGGAAAAAAGGGCAATGGAACATTCTAGATGCGTTTGTTCGTTCGGGAAAAAAGCGGCATCGCCTCTGGTGGCACTTTCTTGCGAATATATTTTTTTTTAACACGACAGGACAAGGGTTTGTTCAGCAGCATAAGATGGGTTGTTCATGCTTGTGAAAGTTTGTGGTGCTCGATTTCGGCGGATGAAAATATTTCGGGATTTGTCTCGCATGGGAATATACGTTATATAAGATTATTACGTTCAAACCGTGCTGTGCCAGCACCACTACAGTTATGCGAAACACCATTCGTTTTCGAAAAGGGATTTCTTTTTCAGTCATGCATTGGTGAAGGTTTACAAAATGAGTGAAAATTTTCAATCAATAGAAGATCCGTAAGATTAGCTTAAAAAAGCATAACACATGAATGTCTGTTCGTTTGAAAACATCTATGTACACGGTAAATGAAGCTGTAAAATTAAAATTATGTTAGCTATGAGAAAACGAGCTTAACAATTTGTGGTGTACAATCTTACCGAAGACAACTCTTACAAATAGGAGTTTATTTGAAAAGCAGTATAATTTTTAAATAAAATCTATCGTCATCACCGCGGCTAAAAAACCATCAATATGGAAACAGCGAATGGAAAAATCTAATCACACTTTCTACTCTCTTTTTTTACAGGTTTCTGCAGAACTGTGAGGTGTTTGTGATGGTACACAGCTGACTGGACAGCAATCCTTGAAACCTTAAACGGTATGTATGATCGGGTAAATATGCAACAAAACACACGGCATCTTCGCGGTGATGATGGAGATTATTCCACACATGACACACATTTTTCCATAACAAACTAGCAAAATACGGAATCAAAGTTTGACTCAATGTTAGGGTAGCAACGGCAAACATCGTGTTTGATTGTGAGGTTGTACTAAACCGTACGAAATAGGAATAATAAAATAGGAAACGAAGGACCAAACTTATGTGACCGAAGTGTTGAATGTATGTGGTGAATTGTAAGGACTAATCGAAGAGCAGTCGAATTTATGATTTGGGGGTAAATCCGTACGGTGTACTACGCTGTACTAGGGGAGCCGTAGACCTTACCACGGTTGGCTCACTACCTTCTCTTGACTGTGTATCCAATGCCGGCAAGCGTGCGTGCTTTGTGGTTTAAGACACGAGACGGCAAGAAACGTAGTGGAGTGGTAAATAAAAGAAGGGGGTCGACCGAAAAACACCAGACACACAAGGGATGGCGGGGTGTCTGTTCGTCATCGCAGTCTATCCTGTCTCGCACGTTCCAAATAAAAAAGGCACTGGTCGATCAGTGATAGAGAGAGTGAGAAAACGGGGAAGGACGCAAGATTAAAACGCCGCTCAAACTATACACTCACACACATATGCGCTAGTGGTCGAGCGAGAGAAGTACTGCGTGTGATGCTGGTATTGGAGCTGATGGTGTAGAGTGAGATGGCAACAGTTTGGTTGCACCGTACGTGCGTGTGTGCGCGCAAGTGTGAGTGGAGAGTGGAATGAAGCGCGAATAATGGAGTGTTGTAGCTTGGGTTTTCGCTAGGTGGCGATACTAAACACACTAACGCACGGTGTGCCTTGATGTGAGAGCGGCAATGCGAGCGAAAAAGGGGATGACGTAAATATGTGACGTACCACCACGTCGAAGCAGACGATCGTGCTTGCAGTATTATGTATGTATATGTGTGCGGTGCGATGAGATCACGTAGCCCGCCTGAAAAGTTTGATATGGGATGCGTACGTTTATGCGTGTGTGTGTGTGTATGAAGAAAGGATAGTGGTGTGGTATTGATGGTGCAATAGGGACACTGCAACGATAGGAATGAGATGTTTTTTCTCTTTCCAACATACTGTACGAATAGAACGCATAGTGAGTGGTGTACGTATGTATGTTGATGTGTGTGCGTGAGAGGAGCGAAAACTGGCCCAAGAAAAAGACGCTAACGCCTGCTGCTCGACTGCTGCCGCCTATCCTGCTGGTGTTGTACGGACGGACGGGAAAAGTAGTATGTGACGCTTGAAAAAGGTGTAAATTTTGCGGTAAAAGTAGTTTCCTTGCGGATTAAATCGAGTGCAAAGTGTTGTCTGTGATTCGGGTGAACGGTGAAAGATGAAGTAGACCCGATTCGGACCAGTCTATTGCTGTGCAATTGGAAATATTGGGTTAGATCTTGACCTTGAGTGTACATTGATCTTTTGCGTTCGGTGCGCTCAGTGTTGGCTTTGTGGGAAGTAGTGTGTGCGCGAGCTGCGGCGAGGTTTTTCGTTTGCTTCTTACACTTCCCGCATCATTTCACCCGGTGTGCCCGAGACTACGCTGTCACCTCACTTCCACCCGCGTGAACTCTTTTGTGTGTGTGTCTCTCTTTATGTTCACGGCGTAGTAAGAAGCATTCGGTTCGATGGAGAGGAGGCGTTTGTAATCTGCGGTGAATATGTGTATGTGTGCGTGCGTTTACGATGCGTTTCGTGTGCTGTGTGACGAAGACTACAACGACGATGGTGTGCTCCGCAACTGCTAAATTGCGCGCCCGTTTGTCGTCTACCATTTGTTGCGGGGTTAATCATCGCATCATCATGGATTCTTCTAACCCCCGCGTGTCTGGTGCGGTCCATCGAGACAGGTTTTGAAAAGTGTCATTAAGTTGCCCCGGCAGCGGTAGAGTAAAAAGACGGAAAAGAAGGTGTAATATATTGATGTGTGCGAAAGTGTGTGTTGGTTGCGAGTGAATGGACGGAGACTGCTGGTACCTGCTGGTGGGTGTCACTGTTGCTCGCTGAATTGCCTTTCCAACTACCAACAGCATGGTTTGGTTGCGGGACAATTTCGAGAAATGTGAAGAAGTGATGGCAATGTGTGTTAGGCACTTGTATGTGTGATCTTTTAATGCGGAAGTAAGACGTCAAGCAGATCAGAAAACCTAATTATCCTTGACCAGTAGTGCGAGGATAATGTAATGTGGCATTGAAAGATCATCAATCCAGTAATCCAGCCAACATGAACGATTTCGTACTGAAAAGGAAGATGAAGATCGTTTTAAATACCAATGATCAATGATGCTACCAATTCCAATTGCAATACCCCTGGAAAGTTGCTGAAAATGCAAGGCAGGAAGGCAGATCTGGCTTCATACTTATTCTAAACTGTATTCTATTTCGATAAGGATTGACACACATGACTGACCACTGCTCAATAATTGTTCGACATTCCATCAATCAAGTGGTTGTTTGGAACAACGTCTTAGAATGCGTAAATCTGCGACCCACCGTATGGGCTAGTTTGTTATGAAAAATGTGGAGTAAAAACTATTATGACCTATGTGCTAACGAGGAATTCGGTTTCAGGCTTAGTCCAGATACTATGCAGCAAGGATCAGGATCGACAACGCCTTCAGCGGCACCGGTAAGTAATAGCGCATTGCCGGCACGACAGTGTTGTTGCCACAGTAGTAGTAGCATTTAAAGCGTAGTACAATTGTTATCATAGATCGTTTCATACTAAGTTCCCGCACTTCCTTTCTACCACACAGGCAAGTGTTGTGCCACCAGCGCCGGCTACAGTCGACAGTATGGACGAACCACCGCCAAGGAATGAGCCCGTGGTGGAGCCGGTGAATGGAATCGTGCAGCCACCAGTAATGCCACCACCGGAGCGTCCGGGCCGGTTGACAAATCAACTTCATTTTCTGCTCCGTACCGTCATGAAGGCGGTGTGGAAACATCAGTTCAGCTGGCCCTTCCAGCAGCCGGTCGATGCGAAGAAGCTTAATCTACCCGACTACCACAAGATCATCAAGCAGCCGATGGACTTGGGAACGATCAAGAAGCGGTTGGAAAACAATTACTACTGGACGAGCAAAGAATGCATACAGGACTTCAATACCATGTTTACCAACTGCTATGTCTACAACAAACCGGGCGAGGATGTGGTCGTAATGGCACAAACGCTGGAGAAGCTCTTTCTGACGAAGGTCTCCCTAATGCCCAAGGATGAAACGGAAATGGAGGTGCAGCAGCCAAAGGGTGGCAAGAAGAAACCGCGCTCGTTGGCGCCGCCCGGGACACTGGTGGGCAACACGTCCGTAACGGGTGCGGCAGCCGCGGCAGGTGTAGCTCCGAATGCGGCCATCGTTGCAGGAGCGAATGCGGTTGCGGTTGCAGCAGCAGCTGCTGCTGCCGCACGGGCACGGCCTGGGTCAGCTCTCGGCGCTGCCGTTTCATCCAGCGTTCCTCCCCTGAGTGCGGTTCCACCTGGAATGGGGGCTGCGTCAACGGTGGTCGCACCGAGTGTGCCACCGATCGGTACCATGCCGCCTCAGACTGTGCCTGGTAGCACAAACACCACTACAACGGCAGGACCTAACTCGGCCGTTGCGGCATTGACGGCAGCAGCCGCTGCTGTTGCGGCCGTAAACACACCGCACAATACCATGGGCAACACAATCGGTGCGCCGGTAGTCAACAAACCTAGCGCACCCGCCAACCCGCCATACATGGTGAACAGTTCGCAACCCGGATTGGAAACGGTTTTACCTCCCCAGCAGCCAGCGAAGGTTAAAAAAGGTGTGAAGAGAAAGGCAGACACGACAACCCCGACTGCAACAGTGTTTGATCCGCACTATGGCACGCCGATGGACTCGAATGCTGCCAAAATTGCGACGAGAAGGGAATCGGGTCGTCAGGTAAGCTGGTGTCATACTGTTTTGTTATTATTATTGTGAAATAAAATGGGGAAATGGGTTTTATCGTACAATATACACAGCAATGAATGTTCTTAAATGCGTTTTGTTTTTCATTTCGGTCGTGTTTTATCGGTTTTCTATCGAACACGAATTACAGGACATTGCTCCCTATCAAACCTCAGCCTACCCGATGTCACCGATGGCGCACCAGGGTACAACTTCGTCGCAGTATCCACCGAAGAACAAGGAGAAACTGTCCGATGCTCTAAAGTCGTGCAATGAAATCTTGAAGGAGCTGTTTTCCAAGAAACATTCGGGATACGCCTGGCCATTCTACAAACCCGTCGATGCGGAGTTGCTCGGTTTGCATGACTACCACGACATAATCAAAAAACCGATGGACCTCGGCACGGTGAAGAGAAAAATGGACAACCGGGAGTACAAGTCAGCGCCGGAGTTTGCCGCGGACGTTAGGTTAATATTCACCAATTGTTACAAGTACAACCCTCCAGATCATGATGTGGTCGCGATGGGCCGGAAGCTTCAGGACGTGTTCGAGATGCGGCTTGCCAACATACCGGACGAACCGGTAAACAATGTAGCCCCGCATCATCAGTGCAAGGAGAGCGAACCATCGTCCTCGAGTGACTCGAACGACAGTGAGGAAGAGAGCGAGTCAGACGAAGAGTGCGCACAGAAATTGAAGCTGCTCGAGAAGCAGCTGTTCGAGATGCAGGAACGAATGCGGAAGCTCACCGAAGAGGCGCTGTTGAAGAAAAAGCAAAAGAAAAAATCGAAGGACAAGAAGAAACCCTCAGTCGCAGGACCGGGAGGTGCTGGTGGCGGTGGTGCAAGTGATATTAAGGGGATGATGGATCCCCACGCTGGCCTCAGTATGCCGCACGGTCCCGGAAAGGCGATGCATCAGATGGCAGGCGTAATGGGCCAGCCGCCAATGGGTGGACCAGGGGCCGCCCCGATAATGCCAGCGGCTGCCACTAAGGCAAAGGCGAAGGGTCAGAGAGCACCGAAGGCGAGTGGTGTTGCTGGTGGGGCCGCGTCCAATGCGCCGGCAAAGCGCGCTAAAAACGCAGGTGCCGCTGGTACCAGTGCTCCTCGTGCGCCAAACAAGAAGAAAGCGTCCCAGAATGTTTCGAACTTTGATTCGGAAGAGGAAGACACGGCCAAACCGATGTCGTACGATGAGAAGAGGCAGTTGTCGTTGGACATTAACAAACTACCGGGTGAGTGGAAGTTTTTGCATGTTTCATACAAAGAAAATCTCCTCTTTGGGCTATTCTTTTGGTTGGAAAATAGTCTCCAACCTGCCACTAACTTTCTGTCGAACCTTATGTGGTTATTTCGTAACAAATTGCATAGCAAATTCCTTACAATGCTGCCAATGTGTAATCATTACCCTTTTCTTCGACAGGCGATAAACTGGGAAGAGTTGTACATATAATTCAAAGCCGGGAGCCATCATTGCGCGATTCCAATCCAGACGAGATCGAGATTGATTTCGAAACGCTGAAGCCATCAACGCTACGAGAGCTGGAAAGCTACGTAGCTTCCTGCCTCCGCAAGAAAACTCGTAAGCCTTACTGTAAGTTTCCAACTTAACAAACACTGCTACTGAGAAAGATACCGATCACATACACATATTTTATTCACATACATACACATCTATTTTCTGTGTATTTTCATAAGATATTCATTTACTCTATACTCTTGGACACGCGAGTTTATTGTTTGTCATTAGATTAGTTTGCAGATTAAGCAGAAAAAAAAGTTAATTATCCTTCTATAAGACAATCTTGTATCGGTTGTCTCTTTGTTTATCTTAATCTTTGACAATCTCTTTGCTCTCCTTGGCGATGCGTTTGGTTTGCTAAATTATGCACATTTAACTGTATTTAAAAAAAACTTCATTCACACCAATTCACTTACCTACAACACGTAGAGAATATCGCCAATACTATAAAACATTTAAACATTTATTTTTCAAGTGTTTCGTCGTTCACTGCGCATAAATATATAAACATTAAAAAAGGTTATGCTCCAGTTGTTATCAAAAGAAATGTTTGTGACTGGTTCACGAAACAATGTTTTGCAGTATTAGCTATCAGTAGTGTCTGTTAATTGGAAGTTATACCTACCTACTTCTTCTACTTCACTTACCATTTCTTTACTTTTCCGTTCCTTTAGTAGATTTGTCTTCAGCTAATGTTTGAAAGGGAATTGAGTTGTATGTGTTATTGATAAAATTTGTTGCATTAGCGAGACCAATGGTTTGCCATCAGCGGTTTCATGGTCGCGTTCAGTTAACAAAGTTTATCTTTGATTCAGAGACTTGCGCTTTCAAACGTTTTCTTGTAGCTTTGTTGAATTTTAGCAATAGCCCGCATAACAACTAGTTTCATCGTTTAAATTGCATCTGCCACGGCAGATAGCAAGTTGTGGTAGAAAAGTTTTAGTTTACACCTTAATTTAGTCTGTCTTGTTTCTCTCTTGAACTAAAATTAACCGTCAGCGATTAATGGTTCTTTAGCTGTACAATGTGTCATAATGTTTTCCCTTATATTTTATAGACAAAAAAGTGTCTGGTAAATCCAAGGAGGAACAGATGACAGAGAAGAAGCAAGAGCTGGAAAAACGGCTCCAGGATGTGACGGGTCAGCTTGGCACAGGGAAAAAGAACGCGAAGAAGGGTAAACTTTGTTTTTTGTTTGTCTTTTGTAACTCATTTCTGTATAGTAGCCGTTTGATCCGTCTCTTTCTTCTATGTGAAGAGAGCGGAGGAGGATGTTGATCGTTTGCTAATAGCAACAATATGCCTTTTTTTCTTCTGTGTTTTCTCCACTGTTTTCATATACCCACAATTGTAAACGCCGTGGATGCGCGATACATAGACGAAGCCAACAAACAGGACGTTGCTCCCTCCGGAGGCAACATGTCCTCTAGCAGCAGCTCCAGTGATTCCTCGTCATCGAGTTCAAGCGATTCCAGTTCTAGTGATTCCAGCGACAGTGAAGCAGGTTAGGCAAAATCTTCTTTGTTCTAAAAAAAAAACAAAAAAAACAAACAAAATGAATCACAATTCTGTAGTGTGTACATGATAAAAGGAAAAAAAAGGAGAAACAGTGACAGAGCGTAATAACATAATTTTAGCAATTATATCGTCCAACTCAGTTTGAAACTTTGATCAGTGGGAAAAGAGGAGTGGAGGGTGTAAAAAGGTGTAGGATATGTAAAAACCGTAGAACACTGATTCACGCCCGCCCCTCTATTGCAAGACCGATTAGTATTGTTTTTCTTTGATGTTTTAATCTCACTATCTAAGATTCCTTATTCGGGCGCAAGGTATCGGAGCAATGATGTATAGGAAACGATAGGGCTCATCCTTGCAAAACATCCTTCGGGATGAGTAGCATACAATCTGGTTATTAGCAGTATCCCACAGTAATGTGCTGCACATGTACATTTTTCCGTTCTCGGTTCCATTACTAAGATGGAGCTGAAGAATACATGTTGGCCAATCTGAAGACGCCTCTACATACACAGTGCTGCCGTCAGTTTGTTGTATGAAGCACCACGTGTATGCTACGAAACCGTAACTTAGCTCAAGGAGATGTGCATAGTAGCACATAAAAAGTAATGAAAGGAATGAGTACAACATTGTTCTATTCCTTAACATAATAGAATGCGCGGCGCTCGCTTGTTCGATCGCAAAAAGAGGTGTTAGGTATTTTAATTATAGACTTTTTTTTACAAAAAGATTCAATACTGGAGACACAATTCACGTGGCAGTAGATTTTTAGGGAGAAATTAGTGCCATCATCTTGGCGGCAAATGATGAATAGGTAGGAAATACATATGAATGAGTATGTATCAAACACTAATCCGTACAAACAAATATAAAGGCTAAACACAGCTGAAAGTATAAGACTTGCTGCCAATTTTGCTTCGTAATGATATGACACCCAACCTGCGAATTGTTTAACCTCTCTTGGGTCAATAGCATAAAAGATGCCTAATACCAACGGCGTCAAACGAAACACACCCACATTGTGGTCGGGCTAAAATCATCCCAAGTGTACCATATGCGATTATGGAACGGACTTCAAGCGATTTTTTAACTCATTGTATCAATTAAAATGAGCTATGAATGATAATGCCTTTGTTATTGAAAATCCAGCATGGTTACTCATGTCATTGTGTTATTTTTTGTGTACTCTGGTAATACATTGTTTTCGTGTAAGCTTCTATAATGGCTGGTCCTGGTTAGACAAATTAACTGTTGCGGTCAGATATAGTTGAGCAAGTACGGGGTCATGTATTGGTTTTATTTAAACAATGAAAATTTCTTCCGTATATTTCGTATATACGATTTCCAATAAAGTTTTTCACTCTCATTCAAGAACATTGATCTGGTCAGGCACTGAACGAAAGTTAAGGTACGAAAGTTTAGTAGTTAATATAATATAAATGTTGCGAGCGTTTTGGCAGGGATATTGTATAGTCGGACCCTTTTATTGTCATGGAAATAAGCTAAATCATCATACTGAATGAAAATGGGTTGTAGGCATTCATTATTATTTTTTAGGTCAGGTATTTCATATATTTTTGCCTTAGGTGTTTGTTGTTAATTTATGAAAAAACAAAGTCTGCATGATTTGATGGAAAACGGCACATTGAAAATGATGCAAATGTAACACTACACACATTTCGAGTTTTTGAAAGACGTATGTTTTACATAAAAATCGCGTAGGGCGGGAATGTAGTGTGAACCAATGTTCGTTACAAGAGAGATTAACGCTGTTCCGTTCACGTGAACGACGAACCTTGTGTAAACCCGTGCAATAATTGAAATGTCTCAATAATGCCTGCTTTTTATCGTTTACGCTCGAGCTAAATGAGCCTTTTTAGCTCACGGCTGGCTGGTATGCAGATTCGCATCCCATCACACTTTCAAAATAATAATGGCAGCTAATTTTCCCCCCTTCTGTGTCAAATTTAATCAGTATCAAATAACCACATTTCTCTCCTTTTCAAACAACTGTTGCTATTTTTTTGTTCTGGTGAACATTTACGCGGACTCAACAACACCATCTTTCATTTTCAACTTGGTTTGACCATCGCAATGCAGTAAAAAACATGTATAATTGAAACATTTGCATGAAATCTGTTAAATTCAACGTCGTAATGTTTACGCATTTGATAAAAATAGATAGTGCGTAAATTATTGGATGTGTTTGTTTGCATATGCACGTGAACCTTCAGCAAAAAGATGGCTCATAATTTGAATGCACGATAAAAAAAAACAGTTTCCAACACAGGTTTAGTTTGAAGGCGTATGTTAAGAGACAGAGATCAATAGTTAAAAACAGTTGGCCTAACTAACATGGTTGAAGTGTGTATTTTGGTGTACAGAACAAAAAGAAAGGAAGACAGTTTCCGGTACGGCCTTGCAATCGAATAGGAGACGCGCGTGGTAAAATAAAAGTAAGCGGGGGCAGCTAATGAACGAACTTTAAATATTTTGTTTGCCTAATTTTGAGGAAGGTGTAGTAACTACGAACAGATTAGGTAGCCTAACCAATTGACTAGTACATTACTATCTACACTGTTTTCTGAATATCTATCCTTATGATTGTTTTTTTTTAATTATTTTTTGGTATAGATAGTAGTGAAAGTGAAAAATATCCCTGACGGGTTGCGAAGGAGCTTGTTTTAGCTGGTATACTTTCACCCTGAATAATGATTTATAGTTATGTTTCACATCAGTAAACCCTCCAATAGCGTATATTTGTAACGTTAGTGATTGCATATAATGAGGTGCATATACGCCTGGGTGTGCGTGTATGTAGGATCATCGTGTATCGAAACTATCTTATTTGTGTATGCACATCCAGATATGATAATATTTGTCATTGTATTCTCCTTTATATTACCTTTTATTTTGCTTTCAACAAATCTTCAACAAATTTCCCGTGTGTTTAATGTGTAATGCGGTGGGGCAGCCAACAAATCCAATCGTGTCTCAGTCTATCCGTTTTTCCTCGCGATCGCGTACGGCAGTGTAATGTTGTTCGCTTGTGTTAAAACGTTATTATGCAAAACAGCAGCTTAAACATGAAGAATATATACATACCACAGTAAAAGAGAGAGAGAGAGAGAGAGAAAGAGAAAGAGAAGGAGAGAGCCAATAGAGGAAAAATGAAGACAGTTCCACGGGGACGCATGTTAACAACCTGTTTTTCTCTAAATTGAACTACCGTTGTGC
>KB686869.1:0-14364 GCA_000349165.1 Anopheles christyi
CAAATGGTAGTGTGTCGCTTGCTCATGATTGTGATGGGGCCGGCCGATGAAGTCCCGATTGTTGGTTGAAGTTTCTTCCCACAGCCGGGTACACCGATCCATCGTGCACCGGAAGATGCTTGCTACTTCTCGGGAAAATCTCACAAAAGCACCCCAATGCATTCGCTTCGAATCCAGTGCATTATTCTGAGTGTATCGCTCATCCCCGTAATGGGTTTTGGGATGTTTCCTTCCCATTCACAAGCCAGAACCCAGGGCACGAGAGGCCATATGGGAGTGGCCAGAATTGCCATAGCAAGCGTAAATGTGTCCAACATGTATGGAGGAAGAGTTTGAGATGGCGGAAGAATAGACAAGCAGTGCAAACTTTCCACCATTCAGCTTCCAAGCAGTGCAAGGTGATCTGGTTTAAAGGGAAGAATAATTGGTGAGGGTTTTCATATAAAAATGGACGACCGGAAGATGATGTTGATCGTTGAAACTAGGAGATTTGCTTGAAGATGTGTGCTTAGGATATTGGAATTCGGTCAAGTGCACAGACCGTGACAAACTGTGGTCTGACTCTCGGGGTTAGTATTTCAGAGATGAGCCATGTGTTTTAGTTGTGCAATGATTGTTATTATTTTTTGTATTGAAGGTGGGTTTTAGGTTTCAATTGTTTCAATATTTTATAAACTGGTTTCTCATGTTTTGTCCTTTAATTTCGATATACTTTTTGCATTTGTTAGCAAATGAAAGCGACTGTGCTCAAACAGAGCACAAAAGGAAGATCCTTGCATTTGGATAGAGGAACGGAATGGGTTTGTTTTGTAGTTGCTCCATTGTCATTATTGCAAATGTGCTGAAATTGAATTGCAGAGAGAATGTAGTATTTCGTTTTATTACAGGAAGCTGCGGTGCGGAAGACGATGCCGCCTTTGGTATGGCGAACACTAGCCGAACCGTGCTTCAAGGGCAGCGTACGCTGCAGTTAACTCGGGTTAGTCGCGCGCTCGTTGTGCTTCACACCTCCGGTCGTTTTTGCTTCGTTTTGGAAGAAAACTCCCGTACCATTCTTTCCTTTGATCATAGTTAAGAGCGTCCGGAAGTTTGGGGAAAGAGGTTCTCCCTCTTATAACGGGCGGACGTTGAGTCTCAGGAAAGGAAGCGAGAAATTTAATTTTCCAAAAAGCTCAGCAATAAGAAATCACAATGAGTTGATAATGGAATTGTATTGCGTTTGAACATTTTCTCGATTCGTTCTTTTGCTTGTTGGTTACTATAGTTTTATTAATTTTATGTTGAACAATTATCATTGTTTAGTAAACGAATGGTGTGTAGTAGCCTTGAAACCTTTTTACTCCTTCTCGAATCAGTAAAAACAAAACTAAGTTGAAAAAATAATTCATCCTTTCGACACGGGGCGTTGATTTTTGCACTTCAGCTTAAAAATCACGCGAACAGAAGATCCTCTTGTCTGCTTGGAACCAGTAACAAATGTCTCAGGAGAGATTTTAATTGCATTAGTGTCAACTCAGCCCAACGAGCAGCTTTCGTAGGAAGTGATTGGCTCTTAACCCTTTTACCGATGCGTTCAATCAGGGAATGTCAAACACCAAATGTCGTTTGCAAGTTTACTTTTCCAGTGAATCTTCGGCCCACAGCAGGAAAGCTAGAATGCAAACAAAATGGGATTGATGCAACGGTGATAGGTGAAATTGGTGTTTTTTGTTCTTGAAAGTGACGTTTGATCGTTCTGTGGTGGTCAGTGAAAGGAAACGATGTAGAAGGCAGCACTTGTCAGGTGGAATCTTTTGGTACGGTCGGAGTTGCTGAGAACATTTGGACAGAGCGAATTTGATTTGGGTTGGGCTTTTTTTCTGTGTGATAAATTTAGTTTGAGTGCTTTTCGAAGCTTCCGTAGAGGATGACACGCCAACAAATGCACTGTGAAATCCATGTGTGTAATTGCCATTAAATTTATCTTCTTAATGACTTTTCGCATCTTGCGTCGTAGTCACCGGCTTGCAGCATGAATACGGACTGGGGTACGGAAGCGGTCATTGTTTGTTTTCCATGGTGGCCGGAATGTGGGGTCCAACGAACGCTTGGGTAATGTTTGAACGTTTAGGCAAATATCGTAGTCAAGGCACGATTCTCGTCTTAAGTGAGAAAATAGTCTTTTAATACAACGGCCAGTGCGATAAGAATGGAAGGTTTGTGGAAGGGAAGGCAAGCGGAGCGGATGTGATCCCATAATCCGCTGGGCCATCGTACACGTTGGCCAGTTTCTTACCTTTGCTTCTGGTAAATGCCTTCCGTTTCCGGAGTCAACGTTTCCGTTAGATGGTTTGCGTTGTGCTGCGGGGTGAAGCGAAAGGAAAAACACTCACACTCATAAACTTATTTAGACTGTCATAAAGCGAGCTATATTTCATTTTTTACGACCAACCTTTCTCTGCCCCGAACCGGCCACCCGGTAGAGGTTTGGTTTTCGTTAACTCCAAACCCGTTCGGGTGATGGTACCCATGGCACTGGACCATGCTGGTCAGACACTTGCTACTTGCATGGTACGGGGAAGAAATGTTGCGGATCGTTTCTTTCAACACTTTCAGTCCATTGCTTAACGCGATACCGCATGGGGCAGGTTCGTTTTGGGTACTGAGGATGAAGTTCGGAGTTGTCTTGCTCCTGTGGAGGATTAGTAGAACTGTAGTGTATGTTCGGGATTGGTACGTGTGTATGTGTGGTATGGGACTTGCGTAAGCGGTGCCTGGTGTCATCTTGAGATAGGATTTAGCGCCGGATAAGAAGTTCGATTTAATAGAAATAAAAGCTCGGCCAGGGTTTATTGTTTTTTCTTTCGGTGGGAAAGCAAGCAGCGCTTACTTGAATGGTTTTGGGACACTTTGTACGGTAAGGCGAAAGAGAGATGTTTAGTTGGAAAAAGAACACGTATGTGGAAATTAGATTTCCAGCGAAATAAAACCAAATGGTTCCATAAAACGGCGAGACCGTGTGTGTTTCCATGCGGACAGGGCTCACCAGTAGACGCGTCCAGGAACCGAGGTCTACTTGCAGTTGTGAGTGGCTTCACGGCCAGATTCAATTGGTTAAAAAATGGAGGTTGGTGTGTGCGCGTTCCCGTCCCAATCATGGAATGTGCGTGCTAGGGCAGGAAAGGAACAAGTCTTCACACAGTTCCAGCAACAAGAATCAAACCGTATGGAATGTGTTGCTTTCTGTTAAGAGGTACTCCGTTTGGGTAAAGAACAGCAATAGGGTTTCTTCCGACGAAAGGTTGGCGAGAATTACTGGGAAATTGTTTATGACTTTTCCCGTGCAGAGGGAAAATAGGCACATGATTATGTTAAAAGCCAGATACATTGGGAAGGATTTTTCTTTCTTCGAGTGTATTTTATATCACCGCTGCTTGCGTAGTGAAACGAGACGGCAATGGCGCAGATTAAGCTATAAAGCAGATGTGATTGTTTTGGATTGCGAGTGGATTTAGGACTTATCCTCACACCATCCCGCTGACGTTTGAAGGCAGTTGACATTAAAGCGTTTTTAGAAAGACCAATTTCTCATGCGTGTGAATGCGAGTCGCGAGGAGAAGGAACAGTTACGGTTTCGCTGCAACCTGAGGAATGTCAGCATTAAAAGACAAAGAGGCTGTACCGATACAACAACAAAAAACTGTCAAATTTTGTAGAATTTTCAGCACTGTGGCTGAGATTTGTTTGACGGTAGGAGTTTAAGTGAGCGGGCCGTAGCTAAGCCACATTTTATGACATCTTAAACTGGCACGCCAAGAAAGGAAGGTAAACGGGTTCGTGCGGTTCCCTAGGCAACAGTACCACCCTTTTATGTTGTGCACCCTATTGTACACATAAAAATTATGCTCAATCAAGAAGAATGCGGAATGCGGAGAGAGATCCGGCTGATGGATATAATGCTAGAAGATGGTTATACCCACCCCAAGAAGACCACTTGGATGGCTTTAAAACGCGACGGAAATCATTTATGGCTGTCGTGATGATTGAATCTGATGTGCGAATGTGACGCGAATGCGTTATAAAATTTTCATATTCCTCTTTGTTCTTCTAGAAACGTTGGAGTGCAAAACGACAATGAATTGGAACGGTTTTGTGTGTGAGTGTGATTTAAATCACTTCTCGGTTGATTGAAATTGCAGACAGCATAGTACGACCGGTTGAAATAGTGATGAGGTGAGCTACGGTGGTGAGAAAGCGGATTGAAAGAAAGGAATTAAAAAAGGTCCCAGCGTCGTGTTAGAAGGAAACAAAATGGAAGGAGGATAATTTGATGAGTTTGTTTGTCGACCTGTTTGAAGGATGCAGGGTGTCGTGGCACGTTTAGCAGATCCCTGTCGGCTTAAACAGCTGCCCGGAATATCCGGTCTGAGACGAAGTATCGCGAAGACGAAGAAACTCATTTCCTAAATGAGAGTGTTTAATATCGCGGAATGTGCTAATCTCTTTTGGACGAGGAGTACCTTTGTACAACACAGCTTTAGTCAGTATATTGTACAGAATTTAGTTAAAGTTGATTCCACCTAGGGCAGCCACATTTAGTGCGTAAAAGATTCATTGAAACGATATGTTGATTGTTTAGATGAAGACGATACATCTATCTAGTATTCATTGGGATTTTATTTGCTTACATCCGGAGCTACACATCATCTCAACAGCATATGATTTCAAGATTTGCTCTCTCTTTCTCTCTCTCTCACCCTTTCTATATCTCTATCAAGGTTACATTCGCTAAAGTAGAATAGTATGTCAAAAATGCCAACATGGCCACGTGCGCACGCTAAACCTTGAAGCTTTGACGTATGACATTACAGCGGAGTGCAGGCTTTTTCGTTGTGACATAAGCTGAGAAATTCTGTTCGCGTCATTATATTTGCCGGTGTTTGTGACGTTGGCGGGAAAACTCTAGCATTCTTGGAAAAAGATCTTCCTGTCTGTTGGGCTGATTTTATTTATTCATAAAACTCATCGTCGTCTGGGCGGTAACATACTCCACAAGACATGCACACATGCATCTGGAGAAGTGAAAACTGTCACACGGGAGGCGACGGAAAACCCGGATGTGGAACGCTTAGTGCTCAGGGAGTGGGGCCAGTTTTTGAAACCACACGTTTCAGTCGTTCAGGCCAACTAGTTGACAACCTTTTTGACAGAAAGGAGCGAGAGAGAGTATGTGTGTGGAGACGGACAAGTACGGAGCAAACTACTAGCATCAGCTAGTAGCAGCGAAATACAGCCACCGAGGGTGCTTAAGCCCACACAGCTCCCATCTGTCTGCCAATCTGAAGTATTTCTCATAATGCATTAAAGGCATTTTGGTTTCGTTTTGCAGTTCGTATTTTTTATCCCCAGCCCCACTGGCGGGGCCCTGGGTGACTCCGTGGTATGGGTAGTTGTCGTGTCTGCTTCTTCGGCTTCTTTTTGCCCCGCTGCTGCTACCGGATTTGGTCTCGTTTGTTATGATTCTGGGCTTTGCGGTTTGCCCGACAGAAGCCAGTGAAGCACTCGCACACGGTGGCTGTCGCCATTTTCCGCCGCTATACTCGCATAGATCTGGGGATTTTGTCGGATTTTATTTATATATTTTCTTCGTCTTATTTGTCATTGTGCTTTTTGTGCGACGGGGCGCGCCTGTAGTACCACCAGCCGTCTAACTAGTTCTGTGGTTGTTTGGATGTAATCCGATTTGGGATCATTTTGCTGTGTTGTTTTCGTTGCTGTTGCTGTTTTGTTTTGTTTTTGGACTGGTGCTCTGTGTTTGGTCCACACCGATGGCGCAGTTCAGGGGAACCGCGCGTGGAGACGGCTTCAGAACGGCGGGTTGTTCCAGCTTTGTGTTCCTTCGGCCTTGGCGCTGCCCCAGTGAATGGGATTCCGATGACGAATGCTAATTTTGTTGCCACCTAAAGTATGTGCAGGGTGATAGGTGCATTTGTTGCAGAGCCCGTCAAGGATGGTTGCAGTTTGCAAGTGTGTGCATGTTTGGCATAATTGGCAATTTGTTGGAGCGACGGCAAAGCAAATTAATACCAGTTGGTGTGCTGGGCTTTAGGATGTTGTGTAGTATGCATTAAGAAGATATTAATTGAAAGTTTTGCTTTTATTATTTTACACAGTATTTCAAAGTAAAAAGTAATACAGTAAAATTATGAATGAATCATGACTGTAGGGCAATCCAATAGAGCTTAACCGATTGGAAACAAATTTGCTGATCAAATTAATTAGTCTTTGCTGGAATGGCATGATTAGTTTTCAACCTCAACACAACCTTGCAGATTGGTTGTGAAAAGCTTAACTCGCAGGTCGGTATGGAAATTGTTTAGGAATTCTTGGAACATTTGCTGCATGAAGGCGTTCGAATGCTTTAGCAATAATTAATCTGAACAACCATAATTTATGGCTGTATTCATTCTTCGAACTCGTCGACTTTCAAGCACCGTTTCACGAGATGTAGGGCATAGGAGGCGCACTTCATCGCACGGCCAATGCAATTCTGTTCCTCGCTTGCTGCTACTTATGCATTTCGATCAATTAGCACTGCCTATTTGCTATGGACAATGGCCAAAAGAAAGCCATTGTGCATTGTGTTCCAAGTGCACGTGTTTCGCACAAACCTTCCCATTTGCTGTTTCTGGATGAAAATTGCCAAGAAAACAACAATGAGCATAAGCAGCTCGGTCCAGCCCAGAACAAGCAGCGAGAAGTTCCGTGGTCAGCAGTTCGAGGTTGTGGCAACATCTTACGCTTGCGGTGGCCTGTGGCCCAAGTTTACCGAGGTCGACGACTAATTATAGAGGTAGAAAATGAATCTGTTCACCCATGTCCCCGGTTCGGTCCATGTCTCCGTAACCGGTCGGCCTACTCGGTTGTGTTTTGCAGCGAAAACTGTACAACAACTACTCAGCAACAAATTAACAAACAACCCGAAACTTTTATCCAAGATTTTCTTCTTCAAACCCAAGTGCTGATGCTCGTATCACGGGTGTTGGTGCTCTCCATCTTTTCCGGAGGCTTGAGACCAGGCTTTTCAATCCCTTCCCGCAAGTAAAGAGCCAAGGCTTGTCGTTGGCGGTGGGCTTTTTTGGGGGCCGGCAATCCTGTTGAAGAAGAGTTGGTTGTGATGGAAAGTTGGCTTCGGTCTTTCGGAAGAAAGCAACACGCATTGAAAAACGGTTTTTCCATTGAGTAAACAAAGGAGCTTTACGGCTATTTCAGCAGGCAGGTGAAAAACCAGCAAAGACAAAAAAGTGGAATATAAGGCCACAAACTTGTTTATAGGCTCCGCCGGTTCCTCTTACTGCCGCTTGCGACCGGCAAAAAACTGAAGACAATAAAACTTCTATACAGCAGCAGCATCAAGAGCAAAATCCAGCAGTTTCTCTTGGAAAAAGGGATGGGATAAGCAGCACACTAAGCGAAACTTTAAACAGTGTTCTCTTCAGCTGCTTACTTACTAGAGCACCGGCAACCACCGAATGGAGGGCGTAAATCCTATAGCCAAGAATAACTCGAACACTCCTCACGAAACAGCGAACTGCGCTCAACTTTTAATGTACTCCGTAAAGAGCGAATCCTGAAGCGAAACAACGGAGGGACCGAACGGTAAGACGGGACCGACGACAAAACGGGGGGAAAGTGTTTCGAACCTAAAGTAGTTTTCCGGCTGTGGGAATGTAGGGGCTTTGGATGCGACTTTTGTCTGGTTGCAGGTTGTTAAAGAGGTTGCATCGTTACTGCCCCAGTGCTCGGTGTGCAGGTAAGCCTCATCGTCTACAGTGGTAAGAGATTTGTTTTCATTATTTGCATCGGATTAGTGGTCGAGCAATGATGTTGCAAACAGCAAAGGTGGAACCAACTTTTTGTTTGCGTCCATTGGCGCAAAGCGTTTCAGCACGACATTTACTAACTATCGCACCGTTGGCGTTGCATAATGGAAAGCGCATGCTTCTGTCATCGATGGCCCTGATGATTGGTGATATAGGTCTGATTAAAACGAGATCAAAGGAGCCTTTGGTGCGCTCAGTATGCTCGATGTGAAATAATAGCTTACTGTGACGGGAATGAAATGTGTCAATTTTTTGTTGTTGTGGGTGTGTGATTGCCACTACTGTTGCGAAATGGTGGAGGGTGTAGTTTTTAATAATAATTTTAGCCTACGCTCGTTGAACACATACGAGCTTTTTTCCCCTGGGGGATTGGCACAGATGCAGCCAGTTCGTTTTATGTGTTGTGTTGTTCAATCAATGCCCGAACGCGTCATCGTGAGGGATAGGGTACTAAGCTGAAGGCTTGCGGTAGTAGTAGTCGTACATGTTTCCTTTTGGCGTAGGCAAAGTGTATGGCACAAATTTTAGTTTTATTTCGTAGGGTTTGTTTATTTTGAAGAGTTGCTGGAGCACGTTATTAAACAAGACCCAATATACACGCAGCATGGTATCATCGCCGTGGGGCTTGGCAGGGTCGTTTATTGGATCAATTTTTTTTAAAGGGAATGCATTTTTCCACCCCGCCTTGCAGAAGCCCGTTGGCACAAAGGGGAAATACTAGCACATGCGTTTTTCTTTTTGATAATTGGTTTTTAGTTCTCGTTTATGTTTGATGAGCGTGATGATGAAACTGGGGTGGTTTAGTGCATTTTTGGTGTATTTTTTATCCGCAACTGCTAGCAGTAGCGTTTATTTTGCAGGCAGGAAGCATTGCCCGAATTTGTTTGTTTTACTTATGGATTGAACGGATAAAGCTGCAAGTGGCAGACAGCTGAATGTAAAGCTGCAAGTGTGCGCGAGAGCTTTGGTGCAAGCTTATCGTATGCACTAAAATGAATTGTTTTAAAATTTGCATATCATCTCCATCGCAAAGTATGAAGTTTATTTTCGGCTTGAATGATTTAATTGTGCCTTAGTTTGCGTTGCATATCTGGGACTCGATTAGAGAGCGTTTGCAAGCAAATATTTTCTATCCTGTTGTTCGCATGCATCGCAGTGTTTGATAATAAATGGAGCATTGTTTTGTACGAGTGGCCATGAGAGGGACACGTTTGAACGTGCGGCAACAGTTTTCCTTTGAAAAACATTTATTCGAAGCTATGAAGTTGAAAGTTTTACGTGACCGAAATCTATTCATTCTACGTACACTACTGCCATTGATTTTTTCCACGCTATGTTCGGATAAAGTCATAACCTTTAACATTGTTCTGGCTTTGTGGATAATTATTTTTCTTATTCCTATAGAAATTCTCTCGAATTTTCTCACGAAAAAATTCACGAACCTGTGCAACAAAAAGGACACATCCATGATGTTGAAAAAAAAGTAACTAGAGGGTGGTTGTCACCTGGAGAAAACAGAACCTCCTCTACCAACGTCCACATTATGCCCCTCTGAATTGACTTCTTTTAGAAGTCGAACGGAATTTTAATTGCAAATTTAATTTTAACCTCTCTCTGGTTCGTCCCTTCGACAAAACCTACCGCCGTACAGCTTTACTAGGAGGGACGGGACGGACTGCTGGAAAAAATCTGAGCACAATGTACAAGCCACGTGGCCAGTCAGGGAGCCGAGAAGAGATTGGCTTTAGCCCGTTGTGCCTCAAAAATGGCTTTATTATTTTTTCCCACTCTGTGTACGTTCCCGCTCCATTATCCTGTACCATTTGTCGCGTTCAGTGTCCTGAAGCTGTGTTGTTTTTTTTTTGGTTCCTATCTCATTGTATATTTTCTCTAGTTAATGTTACTTTTTTGCTCTCCTTCTCTGTAGTGCTGTGCCTAAATGAAAATACGTTTGCAAAATTAGCATTTCCAGTGAACGAGGGGGCAGCTGTCTTGTGCGTCCATTTCACACTTCTTTTAACGGAGCCTTCACCGGGCTTACCCGTGGTACTCATTTTCCGTCTGTCAGGTCTTTTAACTTTCAGCACAGCAGCAGTGCTGCAGAGACCAGGAGGGTATCCAAAATTAGCTTTCGTTCTAATGAAGATTTTTCCGATATTGTATTTCGTTGTCCCGCGCAACAGATTCTACCGTCCGGCAGGCGTGGTTTTGTTTGTTTGCCTGGCAAGTGTATCGTACCGATGGGTTCCGTCGAATTGGATCAAACCAAATGAACTGCTAAGTGCGACAACTTTGATAAGCATAATGCTGCCAATGGCATGGCGTACAAGTTATTTTTTCTGGCTGGGAACAGTAACATAAAATGCTTGCAAGAAAATGGTGGACCGATTGCAAAGGCCGCGAAAAGCAAATGCACTGGAAG
Source organism: Anopheles christyi (assembly GCA_000349165.1). Lineage (NCBI taxonomy): Eukaryota > Metazoa > Arthropoda > Insecta > Diptera > Culicidae > Anopheles > Anopheles christyi. Next base: position 10,285 of record KB686869.1, read on the forward strand.
TGGCGTAGGAATGAAGGTTTGTGTCGGCTTTGTCGGCTTAATTAATTATCGGTCTTTGAGGCTCGTTTCGCTTTGATAAGCACAGTGATTAGTTACACGTTGGTAAACGGCACATGAAAGCGAATAGATGTATTGTTGGAAATTGTTTTCTAATAAATATGTATTACCGGGTGACACGGATTAAAATTCAGGGCTTGTTGAACAGTGAAGATTAAAAAAAAAAATGCATTAAATTGAAAGATAATAACCAAATTAAGCCTTATGAGAAGAAGCAACTTTGAAGGGACGCTTACTCAAAGTTTGAAAAATAATCGCAAGCCCTGCAGGGACAGTCTCCAGGTATTATGCAAAAAGGGAACCAATGGTTTTCTGATTTTTCGGTTTCCCTTCAACAGATCGATGAATAATGGAGTTGCCGTCGACATCGCTAGCAAAACTTTTTCCCAGCCCAGGCGATCAATACCGGCTCCAGCCCGATCGGATGTTCTTGCACACAGGTAAGGATTATTCAACGGCAGCATCCTTACGAGCCGTGTTACAAAGGCTAAAACACCTGGAGGAACAGGCAATGCCGAAACATCGTGCCAACCATGAACCCACAACCACGATGGTAATGGAGTTGGGGTTTTCGAAAGATGATGGCCTTTTAGGTGCCGTGATTCGATTTTCGTTTCATCCCCTCTAGCCTGTGGTGTGTGGATAGTGGTGGTAAAATATTCAAATTGAAATGCATAAAAATTGAAATAAATAGTGTCTGCACGGGCAATGGCTCCGACAAAGAACTCTTGTTTGGTGGCCACAATGCCCAAAGGCAACAAAACCGTCCAGGACGTTGCCCAGAAATGCGTTAGGTGTGTGCATTATGGATATTGAAAAGTGTTCCCGTAGGAGAGGCCGAAGTGTGAGGAAATTTTTGGAGAATCCATGGTCCAGCAAGGTGGTTTAAACCCCCATGATCACAACAGCACCGAAACATTATGTGAGCAATAGCAAAGGAAAACAGATCAGCAGAATTTACAGGAACAACGGGAGGCAACCCATGTATGTGTGTGTAAGTGTATGCAAAGAATGGGATCATAACTATCTTCCGGATGAAAGGATGGCACCTTCCGGAAGCTGGAAACGATAGTCAACCTGTGTTTGTGTTGGTAAAACTCCTTCATGTATCGCTGACTGACGTAAGTGTAGCATCGTTCAACCACCATCTACTGCGGTCGTACCTGTTTAGCGAGTTGTACAGTGGATCGGTATGCTAAATACCACCAATTTTATGATGTACTTTTATTGTTAAGGTGGTTGTTGTGATGTTGGCTGCTCGCTGTTGACTAACTTTTCCATTTTCTAAAATCAAACATTTCACCAACCATGCCGCTGGAAGGAGCATCGTATCTTTTCCCCGGAAAGGTGCTGCGATACCTGCAAACTATTATCACCACGGTAGGAAAGCCCGGCAAGCAGCTCGCACGTTCGCTGGAAGTTTGTCTACGACTTTGCCATTTTCCCGAAGGGTGGCTTCCCACGAGCGAAATAAAATGTGGGCTTTTTATGTAGATTTTATTGCTGCAAGCGCGGGAAGACGTCATCTCAGGTATTCTCGGTAACCGGCTCAAGCTCAGCTAGCTTATGGGCTTCCGTTTGGCGGGAGCACACGGTTCAGTTTCGCGGGCAATGATGTGCATTGTGTCCTGCTCGAATTGGGGCAAAATTTGAGAAGAGACAAAACACACAACATAAACGTTCGAATCAATTTCTCGATGGATTGCAAAAGGCGGAAAGAGGTGGAATGGTGACTTCCAGCGTCTATTCCGCTTGCCATTGTCAGATTAGACATACTTTGGGGATTTTTATTTACTTCTCGGGTGGGATGAGTGCTCCTAAGCAGCACGAGCTCATTTCTTATCACAGCGATCGGGCGAATCGGGTATGGTAGAAAAATAATCCAAATCGAGTACGTCCTACGCACAGACACAAACACAGAACACAGAGCCACTAGCAAATGGATTGTGCCAACCGTCCCCGAAACATCTTCCTTATCGCACCACCCAGACTTTGGTACATTAGGCTGGGAAGTGGCAGTTTTTGTCCCATTCGGTTTCTATTTTAGCACTAGCACAGGACGCCATAGAGGTTAGCAGGATCAAGTATCATTTTTCTGCCACCAATTTTCCTCAGAGTCCTCTCATTCCACTCTCTAATCGCGATAGAGGAAAGTTGTGGAATGGAAAACTCTAATAATGAGAAAAGCCTTTCGTTCGACAGACGGCCCAGGAGCAGCAGTTCTTATGCTTTTTTCAGGAATTTGTGTCCGTTCACAGCCCATCACTGATACCTGTATCTTCTTCGGTACTAACAACTTGCCAACACTAGTTTCGGTTGGTATTTTTGGCTCAATGATTGTCATGCTAGAGAACATCGGTGGGGCAGGATTTAATATGACCGTGTTTGAGGCAATGTATGGGTGTGTTTATAATTTTAAATGAGCCTACCAGAGACACACAAATGCACTCACAAACAGAGGCAACCCCTGTGCAGGAGCCGATTATTGGGTGCTGATGGGGTGAACATTTGCATTGGAGGGAAGGTTTCCATCCCAAAACCCGATGAGACGATACCCACATGTGCTGGGCTCTAGGGTTATACTTGACTGAAAGTCTGAAGGTTTTTCTCGCATGGGTTACGAAAAGGTGAAGGTAATTTCGATAATACTCCAGCCATCCAGCCGTCTTTGCCGGAGTGTTTGCTCAAACTTCAGGCGCTCTTGGTCCCAGAATGAGCTGCTAAACGGCCGCTAGACGAAGATCCTATAAGACTTTCCCGAGCAGCCTGTTTGCTGAATAATGGCCCCGATGAATACGTCGAACGTAGTGGCAACTTTGTCTATTACCGAGCGTACTAGTGATTTTGTTTTGTTGCTGTTTATTTAGCGTCCTATTTATACGGCCACTGTTGTATGGCAGCCATATTGGATTGAGGAGTTCGGAGTGATGAAGGATGAAGCGTGAGTTTCGGTTAGATTATGTCTTGGCCAGGTTTAGGGCCTGTTATCTGCACTAGGTTATTAAGGACATTAACGTAAAGAGTCTTACATAAGAGCGTAACAGCGCTGTGTGATGCTTTTAACGAATAGTTATCGAAAATGATGTTCCGATTTGACAACAATGTCAAAAGGAGTCGATGCGCAAAACCGGTAGTTCATGGGCCTCTTAATTTAATTCCCGGTTTTTTTCAATTGCTGCAGAAACTAATGAGCCTTAGGTTATACGACTTCACGGGAAGGGGGACTCCATTTCACTGCTATTAATCTACTCGTACAGTACCGTTAGCTGAGGAAACGAATTTTGCTTCCACCCGTAAGCGAATCCGCTGTAACAGATAGTTCCAGCTCTCTATGTTATCGGTTTTTATCGCCCTGTCTTCGGACTGGTACTCGCACGCCCTGCCGTTTTTCCGAACACAACTGTTTTTTTTCTGTTCAAGTCCATTCCAATTGTACCCTGCAATATTGTTTGTCTCAATAGGAGGATTGCACCACTTGCTCGTTCTGCTGGCAAATACAAAAAATAAAATAAAAATAAACACACACACAGAAACAAGTCACATTGATGCTATAAAAACAACCAAACGATGTCTTTTCGGACTGCTTGAAGCCCGGTGGACGCGTGGTGTGGTGTAGTTTAGGAACCCTGGTAACGCACGCGGAACGCAAACCTGGTGATACATTTGTTTGCCTTTCAATGCATGGAGTGTGCAATTCGTTTGCCTTGTGTCGCCTGAAGGCTTTTTATGTGGCTCGATTTCACTACCTTGTCCTTGGTTCACTCGATCCCCGATTAGGATGTCCCCGGTTGGTCCGATTTTTTCTTCTTCGTTGAACATGTGCTATCACAAGACACCGTTGCATATATATATATATATATATATGTGTGTAGCGACATCGTATAATGTTACAAAATGACGATGTTGAGTGTGTGTTCTTTTTACTGTCTGTTCCCTCCCCTCCGTCCCATCAACACTGGTGTTGGGGGATGGTGTTGGTGGTTTGCGCGGTCTATTCACTCGGCAAGAGCATAAATGGCCAGC